>PVKU01005341.1:0-125311 GCA_004027475.1 Anoura caudifer | reverse complement strand
GATACTACTTTTATTAACATTCAGTATTACATTAAACTTTAGATTTCTATTTGGCAAATAGAGTTAAGTTGAATTTTTGTTCATTCATTTTCTGATATGTAGCCCAAACATTCTTACACCTGTTACCTGGATAACAATATGTAATACGTTATTTCCAGTAAGCTTTTATTTACAGGAATTATATAATGGGCTTCTGAATGCACATGCAAGTATAGTTTTTAAATGTATTAGCTAAAATAACTGTATATTTTCTGATTTTTCATTATTAATCATGCTCGATTTAAGAAGTGATGGGATAGCCTGGAGGATATAGAAAATAACATAATGTACGAGGCGGCACCATGAGGAAATGTATTTACTTAGGAGAATGTTGTGGGAAGCATTTGTCTCTTGCTTCCTGATGTTGTTTCTATGAATCATTAGTTCTCTGCACCAGGAGCACTCTTACACATAAAATGGGAACTCTCACATTCTTCTGACTTGTTACCAGGCTCAAGCTGTGATGACTGACCTTCTTATGCCCTGGTGGCCTGCAGAGACGTTCCCTGGCTGATTTCAGATTTACTTTTTTCCCCCCACAATAAGAATGCTAGTAAAATAGGTGGGAAGAATAGATTGAAATGAATTTCTATTTCCATTCCTTGCCCTCCAGGTATTTTCCAACTGTGCCAGGTTTCATTGTGATTGCTGATACAAATAAGAGCTGTACCTCCCTGCTCTAAGCCAGTTGGGGGTTATGATTTTAAACGGAGAAATAACAGAAGTTTTTGATCACATCTCACCGCATTAGTGAGACCTGGCCTGGACCCCTGAGCCCCACCTACCACCGCACATGTACATGTTACAATTCAAATAGTTTCTTCAGAACCCTGGATCCCCTTTTCTATCATTTTTTTCATAGGAATTTGCATATGTTATTATAGTAAGTAAGGTATCAAATTATTTTCTTAGTTGTCAGTATTTCTTCTAAAATTATCACAGTTTGTTCATTTGTTTGCTTATTTATTTATTTATGTTTTATTGTTCACGGACATGCCTAAAATGGTACCTGACAAATAATAGGAACCTAATAGATATTTGCCCAGTAGAATAAACTATTTTGTATATATAACTCCCATTAGGCTGCAAGAAAAGCTTTGGTGTCTCCTTTCACACTCTCCGAGGAGGGAACAGTCAAGAACTCTTCTGTCACTCACTTACAAGAGAAGACTCTGGCAAAATGCAATGGAATGGGTGGTTGGAAGTGTCACCTTAGTGCCATGCAGAATCTTAATCTAGTTTAATAATCGTGTCATTGAGGAAAGCTGCTTAACATCTCCACACCACATTTTCTTTATCTCCCATTTTATCTTCCATTTTTTAACTCAGCTCACAGGACATAATGTGAGGAAACTATTCAGATAAATACAGGGTGGAACAGCAGTAGGTTTATAGCTGCAAGTATATGAAGCACAGCGTTTATTCCTGCATTATTATTTATTGATTATTTGTTATTTCCATATAAACCAGTGCAAACGTACTTGTGCCCCATCCTTCACTTTCCTCATAGGTTCTTTTTTATCATGGCAGATACTTATTTCTTTTCACAGTGAGCTCAACATAGAAACCAGCAGCACAGTAAGACTGTATAGTGTCCTGGATTCTTTATTATTTTGGTTATTTTTGATTCATGAATAGTCACATGGCAGTAAAATTAATCTGTTAATAGTAAAATTTTTCTCCTGATTGACATTAAAGATACTATGATCTAAAACTGTTATGAATTAACTCACAACTCAGTGAACTAAAAAAAGGTATTTTTTTCTATTTTTTCTCTTTAATTTTCTTGTTCAGTCCCCATTCTTCCCTCAGAGGATATTAAAACTAATATGGCAACAGATGTATCGACAAAGTGGTTAGCCTGGGTTTCCAAACTGTCAATTTCACTTGCAAATGATATTGTGCAAAAAAATACTATACTTCAAATATCTGCAGAAATCCTTGTATTTAGTTTTGACTTTTATTCATGCTTTGTAAATTGTGTAGATGTGAGGCTCATGATGTAATAGTTTCTGTGATTTATTGCAACTTTGGAAAGGTAAGATACTTGAGAGCCTCTTAGTTAGAAACATCCTTTTTGAAAGTTCTTAGGTTAGTAGAAGATCTTATATTAGAGTATGACAGCCTTGCATCAATTATATCAGGAACTGGGATATATACACAAGTCTGGTTTGGGTAAGACATATGAAAGGAGACATAATACACCACAATTAAATTCTATTTATAAAATTAAAGTGAGTAAACTCATTTTATTAAGATGTACTTTTCTATGGTAGTGTAATATTCAGGAAATCTCTCTGAACATAGGAAGTAAATTTCATCCTTAATATTGTGACATATTAAATTATTGCCAATAAACTATTTGCTCTTATATGGAACTGACTTTATAACCCTGTCTAGTGAGCTTGAGTGAACAAAAGGGGAACAGAGAAGTATAATTTGAAGTAGAAAATAGAATAATGACTTCCTGACAATGAAGTAATTTTAAGAATGCTCTCCACAGATACCTAGAGCTTATTAAAAGGAACTCCTTGGTACAGAAAATGTGTTACTTGAATCTTCTTTTTAAATGCCTTAACTCTTCCGAGAGAAGTGAGAGTGGAGAGGGTAGATGTGGACCAGGGGTGAGCATCTTCCTAAACCAAGATCTAGGCACCTGGGTAACAATTACATTCACACTTCCACACAGAAGTCACCTAATTTTGATTTTTTTTTTGTTCCTTCTGTTATTAACAAGACAATCACAGACTCAAAATGGTGTCACTTGTGCTAAAGCCCTTGATACCAAACCTAGATTTAATACTTGACCTAATTCCTGTTTCAACCCCTCCCAGAGACATCACCTTAATCACCCAGTCTGTAATTTTCTAGTCAGCACCAGCGAATCAATCTCTCACACAGGTGCTCCCCCAACCCTCAAAGAAAAGGCAAACTGCATGATAAACACCTTTGCCCTTCCTTTCCCCCCAAACAAGGTCCTGATCTTTTGTCAATAGCTCCTTTGCCCCACCTCCATCCTCCATCCTATGAAAACCCTCCATTTTTTACAACCCCTTATAGGGCCACCTTGTTGCTAGAAGGAACTTTGCCTGATTTACGAATGACCAGGATGGCCTGACAAAGCCCATTAAATTTCCAAATTTACTCTGTTGAAATTTGTTCTTTACCACTATACTTTCTGTTTCTCTTCTGAAATTCCCCATTTGTTCTTGTATATAACCCAGTTTTCCCCAGTAACTCCTTAATAGTCAATGATGTGATTTTTAAAATATTATCCACAATTTTCAATTTCTAGGTTACTTGTCTCCTTTATTAATCTGTGTGTGTGTGTGTGTGTGTGTGTGTGTGTGTGTGTGTGTGTTGACTGTGGGTTGAAACTGGTTTTTTTTTTGTGTTCTTTGTTTTTGTATTGTAAATGCATTACATAAAACATGAATAGAGATGGATGTGAATAAGTTTTATCCTCAGAAAGAGAATGCTGCATCCGGGAAAGGAAAGCATTCTATGGACAAGAGCTTGCATGGCACCTAGCAGGCGGAATTCTCGGGTGGTCACCATGCCTGCCTCCCCTGGCCCAAGCCCTGCTGTTCTTCTTCCCTTGAGTGTGGGTGGGCCTGTGAATACGATGGCAACCCCTCCTGTAGTTAGCTTACAGTATATGGCAAAAGGGAGGGATTTTTGTAGATGCATTAAGGTGACCAAAAAGGTTAATTCAAAATAATCAAACAGGACTTTATCCTAAGTGGGTCTGATTTATTCAGTCAGGTAGGAACCCTTTAACATGGTCAAAGACTCAAAAGGGAGAGACACCTTCCTTTCAGAAGAGAGGACTCCTTCGGCTCCCTTTGCTAACCTGCAATGTAGTAACACTGCAGGGGACCTCTGGCTGCTGAGCACAGCCCATTGGTGATGGCAGGCAAGAAAACAGGGACCTCTGTGTCACAACCACAAGGAGCTGACTTCTGCCTAAAAGCCGTGAGGTTGAAAGAGTAGCCCAAGCCTCAGATGCAAGCCCGGCCCTGGCCCACAGCTTGCTTGCAGCCTAGTAAGACCCTGAGCAGAGAGAGGACTGAACAAATTGGCATCCCAGACTCCTGACCCACAAATATTCAGAGATAATTAAGTTGCGTCCCTCGAAGCTGCTAAATGGTGATAATGTCTTATGTGGTAATAGAAAACTAATGCACAGCTTTTGTTGCAACTTTAGACTTATTTCGCTAAGGCTTACGTGTTTGGAGAGTGTGATCAGGGCTTTTTCAACCACAACACCAGATTCCTAAGCTGGAGGAGACCTGCCTGTGCTTTGCAGTCCCACACTGTTTTCTAGTTTGCTGCAGAGGTCGCTTGTTTCCCAGCTCTGTTCCTGGCTTTTTTTACCTCTGGAAATTCTCTTGATGGCCACCACTTTGCCTTGTCTCAGATTCTGCGTACCTTGGGGGGCTTCTCACAGTGTTTTTGCCACTGCCTTGTAATGGGTAAGAGCCCTGTGTGCCTCAGAGGCCTTTCTCTGAACCCTTCTAACCTGACCACAGCTTTTGTTGGGCTGTAGGGCTGCACACCCAGGAGTGGCCACGTGTGCTTTGCAGGTGATATCTGTCAGCTTTCCTGCTCTGCCTCCGGTGCGTTCAGGGCCACCGCAGTGCATTTCTGAAAGACCCCATTAAATTTAGATCAGTCAGAGCTTCCCTGCCCTGTCCCAAGACTTCAATTGGCTGCTGCTTCACTCTGAGAAAGGTTCTTAGGGGGATTTCTCTAGGTCATTTTCTCCTGCCTCAAGCCATGGCAGACAACAGATCACCACTGTATACTGTGTTTCTCATTTTCTGCAGACTTTCTTTCTTAGCAGTCCCTTATAAAATGTTAATGCCATAGATAAACTGTACATCTGTTTGCATGCTGTGTGTGTCTGTGTTTCACACATAAAAAGAGTAAGATTTTTTTTTCATCTGTCAAGAACCAGTTTTTTACCCTTAAGGGTGGCAGCGCCTTGCTGGGAACGCTGAGCACCGTGTGAGACGAAACTGGTGGGCGGGCGTTTTGATCATCTCCATCTTGTTGGTGAGGGATGGACTCCCACCCTAGGGTAATGAGGATGGCTAAACATGCGACACGCAACACTGGATAGATGAAATTGACAGCAGTTTATTTGGCACATATCCTCAATCATGGGAGGAAAAGAGCACCTGTCATTCAAGGGCACCCAGGAGTCACCCTTAAGAACAGAGTGAACATCTGAGGCTTATGAGATTGGTTTCAAGAACTCAAAGTATCTGCTGGTTCCCAGGGGAAGATGTGATTGACTTGTTTGAATGAGTTTGCAGGCTGGTAGGGAACCAAAGCTCATTACCCCATGGTTAGCACAACTGTGCTCATTTATTGATAAAGAGTGTTGTTTGGCTAGGAGACCTTACCTGCAGAAGCACGGTTAGGAGGGGCCCTTGAGGTTAGGCCCTTCAAGTTGCTCCTGACTGTATCAGACGCTAACACAGCACATAGCATTGAACTACAATTTTAGGTCTTATATCACAGTGAGGATGGACTTGCTTTGTGCCTGGAGTTCTTTGGAATTTCAATTCCTCCAGCTGGCTTCCCATAGCTATTCCACTGTGACTGCTTTCTAAAACTTATCCTTTCCGTGGAAAATTCACACCTCTACCCACTGTGGGACATGGAATGGTATCGGTGAAATATCTTGTCATTCCTGAGGCTCATCCTTTTTGGAGTTTAAGTTTCATTGCACCTTTAGGATCTGTAAACACTGATATTTAGTTTACCCAATTTATCAGCATTGTTAGTGCGGGGACAATGGTTTCTGGTGATATGCTATATCCTAATTAGAAGAATGTTAGATATGTCTATTTTTAGGAAATTAATGAGGGTAAGTATATTTCAAAATTTACATATTTTAATTAAAATGGTGGTAGTGAAGAGGGTGAAATAGATTAACAGAAGTATTTCATATCATTCCAGATGTGCTTAAAGCAATGTAAGACACATGGACAATGTTTATTAATATTAAGGACTTAGATCCTGTGGCTGATATCAAGAGGTGTGATAGGTGGGGTAAGAATGTCTCCCCGCTGCACTAAAATGTCTGTTTTTAACCCCTGGAATTTATTAGCATGTTACCTTATGTGGAAAAGGGGACTTTGCACCTGATTGAAGTTATGGATTTTGAGATGGAGAGATTATTTGGGATTATCTTGATGGTCCTAACAATAAGAGTTCGGAAAAGCATCAAATCATCCCCTGGTAATGTCAGTGACAGAGATGTGACTATGGAATAAGATGATAAACATCTCGTGTTATTGTCTTTGAAGAGGGAATACGGTGTTATAAACCAAGGAGGACAGATGGCTTCTATAGTCAACAGTAAAGGAAACAGACCCTCTCCTAACACCTCCAGAAGGGTGCACAATGCTGCCCACACTTTGATTTTAGCTCAGTGAGACCCACGGTGAACTCCCAAGTTACGGAATTGTAAGATGGTAAATTTACATTGTTTTAAGCAACTAAATTTGTGATAATTTGTTGTGGCAACAATAGGACATTCGCACAAGGGATGATAGAAATGTTTGTTCTTTCCCTAGCAGAAAAATGCTAATTATACACCATAAAACATGCCAAATCCAGCTCATTGTAATGGAGGAAATGTCCCAATCCCTTCAAAAACCTTTCGGGTTTTTAGTGGAAGAAAGGCTCTGTGCTTTGCAAAGCTCTCCTGAAGTCTTCCCAGGTGTGGCTGAGCGTGGGTAGTTGCTTTCTCTTCTGCATTTGCATAACTTTTGTGTGTGTATAAATATATATTTATATATATCACATTCCACACTTAATTTCACTAGCAGAGTTGTAGCATTTGTTTTTCCTTTATGTGGTATTTAAAAGCACCATATGCTATATTTTATAAATTTAAAATGTTTCCCTTATATAGATAGAAGTTTAACATTTGCATGACTCAAACACGTATGCCAATAATGTGTTCAAGTCACATGTAACCATCCCAATGAGAAATATATATGGGTCCCTGGACACAGTTCCATCTCTGTGGTCAATCTCTGGAGTAGGACGAAGCCAATTCCCCATGCTAATGGGCTGGCGTCCAGACTTTGTCCAGAACTTCCATTCAACTGCTCCTGGAAATTTTCCAGGACCCAAGGTGGGAATAAAGACATGCCATTAACTTGTGTACCCTGAGCGCCTGTCTAGTTGGCATCTTCCCCAAGGCATACCTCCCTTTCATTGCATATACTGAGGTGTCGATTTTCTAAGATAGAATTTTTATTTTCCTGTGCTAACACACTGTGTGAGTTCGTTTTGACAGAACAGTGACAGAAAAAATCTCCTCAAGCACTGCAATCTTATCTTGAAATGTTTAGCTTACCAAAATCAGAGTTTATCCTCGTTCCCATTTTGTGGCAACAAAGGCAATGTTTTATAAAAATACAAGGGATAAGCAGGGGTGTTGGGCCTTACATTCTCCTCACCAAAGGCAATTTGAATTGGAAGGTGGATGTGGAAATTGAAAGAGATCTTTGAGCATTAGAAGAAACAAAAACAGAAACAAACCACAAGACAGAGAAACAAAAAAATTGAAGCCACTGGCAATAATAATAATGAGAATTTTACAAATGGCACAATCAATTTGAATTGAGGAGTAAAGGAATGATATTTGATACTATTGGATGCTAAAATTACATAAGATGGAAAGAATTGTGATTGTTCAGCATACAGCTTAAGTATTTTTTTTTCTGTCTTATTAATTGATTTCTGGGTAGACATGGCAACAGGAAACACAATTTATCCCAGAAAAAGTGTCACATGGTAATATATGGCTACCTGAAGGAGAGAGAGAGGGGGGGGGATTATACCTGATACATTCCAGGTATAATCAACCAACAAAACAAGACAAAATAAAACAAAATCCTCTGAAATATCTATTAAACATCTATTCACTTATTTTTTAACCTATCTATGGGCCATTTTGAAATCTCATGTGTTACGGACACAGAGACTGAAAAGCAGAATTTTGTCAAAAAAATTCACGATTCTCTTCCTTACCGCTATTAATTATTATTATTATTCTGTACCTAATAAACTGCTACTAATTAACATGTGCTAATCTTATATTAAAATGACACCAAACTAAATTTTTTGAATGCACATTATTTTATAAAACACTTTTAATGTCTAACACATTGTCCATTTTTCAGATAGTGCTACTGAACTCATAGCAAATAGCAGTAGCTGAAGTTAGGGTCTGGTTATAAAGTCCTCATTTCTGTGTGTGTTTGGGACATTGTTTCTTCTCCCCACATCTGTTTCCAGGCATGATTCAGTGTGGATATCACTCCCAGGCAGCACTTTCCTACAAGTCAGACACTCCTAGCGTATCTGCATGAGCACCCAACAGTCTCTGGGTGACTTCTCTTCCAGGGACGTTGAAGGAGCCTTTTCATCCACAGGACACACACAGGGTGTCATCGGTAGTGTTCTTAAGAAAATAGGTTCCTCTTTAAATGACTAACTTGTAAATGCTTCAACAGAAAGTAAAACAGTAGACTTTTTTCCATGCTTTGATAAAATAACCAGGATGATAACCATTTCTGACCATATTATGTGGGTGCCAGAATTTTCCACATTTACCCTGAGGGATTCCAGAGCCCTGGTCCATATTTTCTACTTCCTCTCAGCTTCTTTCCTTTTTAGAGACCAGGTTCTGTATGCACCTTATTACATGGATTAACATCTCCCCAATTGTTTATTTAGCAAAGCAAAAAAAATAATTGAAGCTTGCTATATACAAGGGTTCCTTCTAGGTGCATGGAAACACTGAGGGGAAAGAACAAAAAAATATTTAAAATAACCAAATATACTTTGATGGTGAAGAATATACAACATACACTAAAGGTATTACATGATTTTATTATAAAGAATCAAGAACTTATAGACTAGAAAATGGAAAATAATTGTGCCAGTTTGGGAGTGGTTTGCAATTTTATATTAAGTAGACACAACTTTTCCTATTTTATATTACTATTTATTATATAATTTTTTTTATTTTCTATTGTTTTAATTGTTGTTAAAGTACGGTTGTCTCCATTTTTAAGTTGACATTTAAACCTGTTTTTGGAGACTGCCTGTCTACTGCCATTGCCCTCTATTAATCCTCATACCTAGTCTCAAAATTCTTCTATCCAACCTTTTAAAAACCCTTCTATATAACTAGCATGTGGCCCCAATCAACAATGTCCCTAGCCTATGCTATCCTGATCAAACACTGTGTATGTTTAATCCTGGCTTTTTCACATGTATCGGCATGGTTTGTAAACTCTCCAAGGATAGGTGTTTTGAGGAAAGAGTTGTATGTGTTTACTGTGGAAAAGGTGACTATCTTACTAAAAAGAGGAAACACGCCAAAGAATCCTGGTGTGTATGAATACAAGAAGTTCAGTAGTACTGGAGGGTAAAGAGTTAAGAGTGGAGGGTGAGAAGGGACAAACAGGAGGGGCTAGATCCTTCAAATTGGACATTCAAAGAAATCACACTACGTAGAGAAAACTGCCCTGAGTAAAGTTAGAAGCAAAGCAGTCACTTATGAGATTATCCAATGATCCCAGAAAAAAAAAATCATTGTTAAAAGGTTTAATAATTGTTGTAGATGAAAAAAACTTAGTGAGACAAAAGTTATGAGCTATAATAGAAATAAGAGGTAGAAGTCACACATTTAGAAGCCCGGATTATCTGGAAATGCACTGGTCTCTCAGGGGATTAGAACACGAAAATAATAATGATATAGCTATTGGAAATACGTAGTTCGAATTCCCTCCCCACCCCTCATGCCTGCAGCTTCACTTTTTGGTTTCAGTTAGCATCATGGTCAACCCAGACTCAAGATCATTAAACGTAAATTTACAGGAATAGAAATTTACAGTTTACAAGTTTTAAACTATGCACTCTTCTGAGAGGCATTATGGAATATTGCGAGCCTACACTGTCCCACCCTGTCCAGCCCCAGCAGAGAGTCATCTTTGCCCGGAGTCTCCAGGCTGCAGCCGGTACAGGCAGTGAGCTGTGCAGTGGCGGCCATCTCAGTTATCAAGGTGACCGTTCAGCTACCGCAGTGGTTGCGTTCAAGTGACCCCTGCTTTACTCAATCAAGGGCAGTGGCGCTGGCTGTTCAGATATGGCGAAGAGGGTCTGTGAAGTGCTTCCTTTAAACGCACAGGTGAAGGTTCTTGACTTTATGCGAAAAAAGTGGTTGTGAAGGCTGCCAACACCTATGGTAAGAACCAAGTTCCCACTGGTGAGATTGCGAGGAAGGAGAAAGGTGTTCATGCTAGTTTTGCTGCTGTGGCTCAAACTGCACCTCACTTCACCCCCAAAACGATGAGACACTAATGCGAGATATTTTGAAAGAGAAACCACGTTATGACAAGATACTCTGTACAACTTTATAGAGTATCTTGTCATAATTGTTCTATTTTATTATTAATATTGTTATTCTCTTACTGGGCCTAATTTATATATTAAACTTTACCATATGGATGTATAGAAAAATACATAATACATGAGGGCTTGGCAATATCTGCGATTTCAGGCACCCACTGGGGGGGTCATAGAACACCTCTCCCAAAGCTAAAGGGAACCATGGTGTATAACTTTAATAAGAATATGTTCCATAAAATATTTTGACAATCGAGAAGTAAGCATGTGTTCATGGGAGGAGCAAACAGAAACAAAATTAGATACTTGAAAGTTAATAGTTGCAGAGGTAATCTAATATTTTTAAATTGCTATTCCATTTATACTAGAAATAAAACAAATATTTAAAAATGGAAATGCAATTTTACATATAATATATAAGTACCACTTTAGTAAAATAATTTGTCTATCTAGTTTACTCGAGATATTTTTATTTTTTCTTTATTTTTATTTTACCCTGTCTTCAAGAATTACTAGTTTAATAACAGACTTTTTTTTTACACAATCATTTATTTAACAAGTGTTTATTGAGTAGTTATGTCAGGCATTAGACAGAGGAAATATAAGCAAAACATTTATCAGTTCTTAGAACTTCTCTGTATACATTTTAAATCATCATGTTGATAAATTCTAAAATAAGTGAATGTTATCAGGTGTATTGTCCAGAGGCAACAACTGAAGTAGAGAGAGGTGATAGGACTAGTTTTGATGGTTACATGACTAGTAATTGGCAAGACACTGATGCATTTGTTTCACTCCCTACATATAATTCCTAAACATTACAGAGTACTGGGGTACCAAGAATATTACTCAAGCACTAAAAGAGTATCACAAGAGTAAAATATGTGATCAATATAAAAATGAGCTGGGAGAAGGCATGAGAAAAAAAACAAAGAATTCTTGAAAAATAGGTAAAATATAGTAAAGAGAGTAGAAGGTAAGATGCTACTTCTCTGGGAAATGATGAGTATAAAACCAAGTGCTGGCAAGGATGTAGAGAAAAGGGAAGCCCGGTGCACAGTTGATGGGAATGCAGACTGGTGCAGCCACTGTGGAAAACAGCATGGAGTTACCTCAAAAAACTAAAAATGGAACTGCCTTTTGACCCAATGATTCCATTGTTGGGAATACAATCTGAGAATCCTACAACACGAATTCAAAAGAACTTATGCACCCCAGTGTTCAGAGCAGCCCTATTTACAATAGCCAAGTGCTGAAATAGCACTTGAAATAGAGCCCATCAGTAGATGAATGAATTTTTAAAAAGCTGTGATGCATTCACAGCAGGAAAAAAGAAGGATTCCTACCTTTTGTAACAGCATGGATGGACCTGGAGATTGTTATGCTAAGTGAAATAAGTCAGTCAATGAGCCAGTTGGTGAAAGAAAAATACCATATGATCTCACGTATAAGAGGAATCTATAGACAAAATAAACTAATGAGCAAAATAGAACCAGAAACATGGAAACATGGGACAGGCTGACAGCTGCCAGAGGAAAAGGGGGAGAAGGAAATGGTGTAAAGAAGGGGAATGGGTTAGTTAACAAACTCATAGGAATGACCCATGGACATTTGCAACACTGTGGGTGGGGATTAAGTGTGGGAAAGAGTGATGGGCTGGGCAGAGGAGGGAAAAAATTTCCTCTTTGTCAATATTTGAGTTTCATGTTTTTAAATACTTGATACATGTTTTTAAATACTTGATACATATTGTTGACTAATATGTTCTTTACAACACAACACTAAATATTAATTTGTGATGGTGTCCTTGATTGTTATTCTCTATGTTAGCTCTCTTTCAAAAACAATCTTATGAAATAGTTTATGGAGCTGTTTTGATGCAATAACCCATCAGATTATAAAATAGCTAAATCTGACCTTTAGTAATCTGAGTGTACTGTATATTTTGTCTCTCCTTAAATAGATGCTAAAGTATTATTTTCATATTTCAAAAATGTTTTATTAAAATTAATATATGCACTTATATAATAATATATACACATAAATACTTCACACATTCACATATAAACACTCTTTAGCATAAATACAATGTAGCTTTTTTATTCACTCAGCTATGATTGCTTCTAAGTTAACTAGAAAACTTATTTATGGTTCTCAGGTGAATGAAATTAAACTTTCAGTCCAAGTTCATACTGAAGACTTTCTGTACTTGGTTTCCAGGCACTTAGATAATTTATGAATAAACTCCAGAGATTCTTTACAGTTTTCTTGCAGATGTAGTTAAAGTTTACATTGAAATGAACATCCAACAATTTCTAAACTTCGGTATCAGGTGTTCTCATGCAATTTTTATTAACATTTTATTATAGTAGTATATGGGCTGTTACTATGCACTACTGTGCTTTGGAGGGACTTTTTCACACAATAGTAGCAGAATCATGTCCCCGTTTGTTAATATGAGTTTGCAATTCCAACACTATAAACGTTAGTATTACTCATTCAATATCATATGGCATTTAGTTGTTAAAACCTACCACATATATTTGCTAATATAAACATCAGCAAAACAGCTTTAGAGATATATGAAAGGATGCTCAGCATCACTAGCCATCAGAGAGATGCAAATTAAAACCACAATGAGATACCATTTCACACCGGTCAGAATGGCCATCATAAACAAGTGAACAAACAACAAGTTCTGGCCAGGTTGTGGAGAAAAGGGAACCCTAGTGCCCTGTTGGTGGGAGTGAAGACTGGTGCAACCACTATGGAAAACAGTATGGGATTTCCACAGAAAACTAAAAATGGAACTTCCTTTTGATCCGACAGGTCCACTGATGGGTTATACCCTAAGAACCCTGAAGCACTAATTCAAAAGAACCTATGCACCCCAATGTTCATAGCAGCACAATTCACAATAGCCAAGTGCTGGAAACAACCTAAAGATCAAAAAACTGTGGTACATGTACACAATGGAATATTATGCAGCGGAAAGAAAGAAGGAGCTCCTACCTTTTGCAACAGCGTGGATAGATCTGGAAAGCATTATGTTAAGTGAAATAAATCAGGCAGTGAAAGACAACTACCCTATAATCTCATCTATAATTGGGACCTAATCAACAAAACAAACATGCCAGCAAAATATAACCAGAGACACTGAAATAAAGAACAAACTGACAGTAACCAGGGGGGAAGGAGGAGAGAGACAATGGAGGGAAATAGGGGAAGGGTCATCAACAAACATGTATAAAGCAACATGAACAAAGCCAAAGGGACTAGGTTTGAGGGTGGGAGGCAGTGATAAGTGGGGCAGGGGGTATTGTGGGGGAAAAATTGAGACAACTGTACTTGAACAACAATAAAAAAAGTTCTCCTTTTTCCTCTTATTTTTATTTATTTATATTGTTCAATTACAGCTGTCCTAATTTTTCCTGTTACTCTCCCCTGTCCTGCCCACCTCTTAAAAACAAATCTTTAAGCTTTCTCATCCCTAACTTAACCTTCTGTTTTGCATTCAAAAACAAAGTACACGAGGAGGTAAGGTGTTAGAATAATAAGTTTTTCTGATCTGAATAATACATGATTCTCTAGGTAGCTAATTAATGTAAATCCACAGGGTGGGACAAAGGTATGTTCATAGTTGTATGTAAAGCAGAGTTTATTCTTGTATTATTAGTTATTAATTATAATAGTATTTCCCATATGAACAACTGTAAACCTACTTTTAGAGCACCCTGTATGTAGGAGATCATGATTATCTTCCCTGATTTTTAACTACTTGGAGCCCTTGTGGTCACTCCCAGCATATACTTCATGCTTCCCTGGTAGCTTGCCATCCCAAGTCTATGCCTACATATCCTGGAGGTTCACTGCATATACTTGTCCTAGTTTTACAGATTACCCTTATAGCACCAAACCCCAGTACATTTTCCCAAAATTTTGAGTGTTGCAAATCTCAGTAGCACAGATGCCTTACTATTTAACAATGTAACTATGTATCATTCCCCTGCAAGATTTGCTAGTTACTCATTTACAACAGAGTTTGGGAATAGCTTTGGAATTGAAATATTACTACTTCCATCCCTAAATTTAAAAAATTAGAATCAAATAGTGTAGGAAAGTTATAACTTTGTAGCCTTAGCACAAAACAACATCCTAACATCTTTCCTGACCCTTGTTCTCGGATGAACAGTGGTGTCTATGTAAGGGTACAATGAATCTGATGAGCTCTAATTTAGAAGCACTGACTCACTATGAGAGAGAGCCCCGAGACTGAGCACAGTGTTAATGAGGGGATTGCAGGGGGAAAATGAAATCATATCCAATTTTAGTTCAGAGTGTATGTGATGATGGGCATGCACTAGTGGTGGGCGAAGGTTGATTTTGATAATAAAACATTCCCACATTCCTAAGACAGGCCTATAGATTTTTCTATAGAAACGGTAACAAGTAAACAAAAAAGAAAAAAGACAACAGGTTTCATAACGTTTAGTTGATCAATGACAACCAACTTCAGTCTGATTTGGTGCCCCTAGAGTACATGGCCGGCACAGCAACAAAACTGACCTGAGCACGGTACTGATCTTAGCAGCATGATTAGCGGTCCCACCATGTCGAGTTCAGCACCTTCCTCTGCAGTCCGTACACAGACCTGTTCAATGTCTTCTTAGCACACATTTCTCAGATATCTCCTCTTCATTTTCCTCACAATATTTTCTGTAATATTTTATATGAAGAAAAGGCCCACAAAGACCCCACTGGTCATCAAGATTGGAGTCATCCAATGGGGAGGAGGAAGTCCCACTGCAAAGCATGTTAATTTTAACCATTTCATTACAATTTCAGTTACTCTTCTCCTCAATCATTTTAACCATTTAATGTGTGTTTATGGTGATATCTAATGGAGAGTGCATTTTCTAAGGGTAAATACACTGTTTTTCCTGTCCAACTGGTTTTAGTGGCATTACCTTAAATTTGGTTTCATCTCAGCTTCCAGAATACTTTATTATCCTGGGGTTGATTTGTTATAAATATTCATTTTCACTTAATTGTATCAATCAACTTGAAATCCTTTGTTACATCATATCTTTGTGTAGAGAGTTTAATTTCATGTTAACACATTAAGAATTTGTTCAAAATAATATTATGGCTTCATTTCCATTATTTTCCAATAGAAAAAAACTTTTTGCATTCACTGCAAACTCCGAATGACCAGCACTATGGGTATAGGCATTGCTTTGCCATTTTCACATTCTGTCTAGTTTGTGAACATAATCATATTCCAGATACATAGCAGGAGTTCTTACTTTGGCAGGCTTCTACTTGTCATTATTTAGCACTGCCTATCTGCACCCCTGCCCGTTATGGATGACACAGCGATGTCCCTTCATTTGTCCAGTCTCAACCAGTTGTACAACATGGAGAATATATTCTCACCTGTATTTATACTAATGAGGCCATTAAAGAATAATGATATATAGATTTCTAGTAAACTCCTGATGATTTACCTGAATTTTTCCACAAACCCCGTTTTAGTTGTCCACTCTATTGCTGTGTTTATTCCCAGGCTCAGTATGTAACTCACGAGTGTTTTCTTTTCCCTTTTTCTTTTTATTTATTTACTTATCTTTTGTGTAGCAAGGCTGGTTTTTCAAATGTATCTGTTTCAATTACAGTTGGCATTCAATATTATACCAGTTTTAGGTACATAGCATAGTGGTTAGACATTTATATAACTTAGAAGTGACCTTCTCGATGAGTCTAGTAACCACCTGGCACCATACATAGTTATTACAATAACATTGACTATATTTCTTATGCTGTTCTTTACATCCCTGTGACTGTTTTGTAACTGTCAATGTGTGTTTAATCCCTTCACCTTTTGTACCCAGTCCTCAAATCCCTCCTATCTGGCAAACATCAGTTTGTTCTCTGTATTCATGCCTGTATTTCTGCTTTATTTGTTTGCTTATTTTGTTTTATAGATTGTACATGATAGTGAAAGCATATTGTATTTGTCTTTATAGGTCTGAGTTATTTCACTTAGCAAGTCTTCTTTTATCATGATGTCAAGACTAGAGGACGATTTTTCCCTGACTCGGGACTGAGTTCAAGACCAGTTTCTAACCTCCCAGAAAACATTTGGCAGATTGGGGCTGGCGGTGACCAAGCCACCATATGTATCATGGGCATTAAACATTAATGAAACTCATGAATTTGGGGAAAGTACTGTACTCAAGATTATGTGCTCAATAAGACTGTCAGCTTAATATATTCTACTCTTAAATGCACCTCTTTCTTCTCATGCCACATACTTTACATTAATGTCCTTTGCGCCCTGCCAGAAGTGAATAATCTCCAATACTCAGTCTATCAAGTCACACTCAAACCCACTCAGGGTTGACTGGGTTCCGTATCTCATTTTCTTAAATGAATTGCATTCGCATTCACATTTCACAAAGAAGTATGTGGAGCTGTGATATAACTGAGCAGCGAGCCATATCTATTTCGTGTCACACACAGGATGCTGTCTTAGCACGATGTCATCTTCATTACTGCTGGAAAGAATACAGACACTTGTCATTTATTCTTTTTATGCCTCATCCTATTAATTGGTATCAATTCTCTCTGAAGAATAAACAGAGAGCAAACAGCTTATAGACTGCATGTTAATGGTAGCTGTAGTTGACTACCTCTAAATTGAGTCACTGACAATTCTTTGTCATTTGTTTTCATCAGACTACCCTCAGGAATCTTTAGATAGAGAAACCTTGCAGATGCATCAGTAGGGATAAAACTTTCATTCTTCAGAGACACAAGTCAAAATGTCTCTTAATACAAAGCATTAGTCAGACTAGACTAGAAAGAGATAGCTTAGAGTTTCCTTCCTTTTCTCTAAATAACTTCTGTGAAAATAATTAGGAACTGTTTTGAAATTGAGATATACTTAAAGTCTCCTTTGCTGTCATTCTGTTGTGAAATGCTTGTTTTCATTTATTACTAGTTTTGACCCTCACATGTCTTTCTCCCCACAATCAACATTTTTCAACTCTACAGAGTTAACTCATGCTTACAGAATCTGACAAATAAATCCATCAGAGGAAAGTCCCTGCCACTTTGTGATGGAGCCACACTCACGGTCAGTCCTAATTCAGGTAGCAAGGGATGACATTATGTGCAACCTAAAACAGAACAAAACAAAACAAAACAAAACAACAACAACAAAAAGCATTAGAAATATTCATGGGTAAATTGAATGGCTGCATGTGTGTGTGTTGGCCCTTGGCAGAGTTGGAAGACAATTCCCTCTGGGTCTCTCATATTTCTGGACATCTTGAGCACAAGACATCAGTAGCCTTTTATTCTGTACCAAGTTCTTAATAACATTTTTATAATAAATAGATATTAAATTTGGAGATAGTATCTGCCTAGGGAGCAATAAGCAGGTGGGTTTGTTTGACCTTACAGTAAAGAAACTATCTCCTCCAAGGAAGAAAATCTTAGTCAAGTTTGCTTGCTGCCCGTTAAAAAACATGGGCGTCTCCCAAGCTCATGCTTCATTTCATATAACTCTACCCACTGTGTGTGCAGTTGTCCTGGCTGTGTCTTTACACCCCCCTGTGAGTGTTAGAGCTTTACAACTGGCCCGGGTGATGCTGATACTCTGGATGCTGCTATTGACAAGAAACACACTGTAGTGCATTCCAGACCCAGCGATCTCGCGTCTTGTTCCAGCCTCCACAAAACTACAGTGGGCTACGCTGCTAGTCAGACGGTAGAGTAGAATCTGGGACCTTTAACAAGTCCAGGCAGATCCCCTTCTTCGGGCATGTGTGAATTTAAAGCCAAGCTGAATAATACCGAAACACTCAAAATTAAACCTCTGTGAGGGGAGAGAAATAGGCAACTGTTTATTTTTGACTTCTGAAAACTCGTTTCCCTCTCCTGGTCCAGCGAAATCTCTGACTTTCTTTCAAATTCAATTTTAGGGTACATCTATTTAACTAACTAAATAAAAATCTTCGTTAAGAAACAAACAGACAAAAAAAGTTTAGGCTGTGAAAAACTGAACAGCGTTTACTTGAGCAAAGGAGGAACTGCAGTCCGGGGGACGAAGATTCAGGCAGCAACCTAAACTGTGCTCCAGGGAAGACTGAGAAAGCGGGAACTTACGAAAGCAAAAACTTTGAGCTGCCCAGAAAGAAGCATTTCCTGCTGGCTGTGTTACATGTTGCGGTGACTGGGTCAAGAAGGATGGGTCAGGTCCGCATGGGGTGACGCTCTCGGAATGCACGTGCGTGAAGACAGGAAGGCCAGCTCTGGAAGTGCTTCCACAGCAGGCAGCAGAGTCCCAAAGTCCCTGCCTCATTAAGTGCGACTTCCCCAGTGGCCTCCGGTCTCCAATTTAGAGCTTCTTGCAATTAGTGACTTCGTTTTCGATGTTCCCAGTCACAATTTACAATCTACTTCCGCGTTTATTTTAAGTAGCATGTATTTCAGTTGTCAATCCTGATTTTTAATGAGACCCCTGCTCCAGTGTTCATAAGAAATACACACACACACACACATATTCTCCATGAAATTCTATGTTTTCTTTCTCATTTCTTTATATCAGTAGCAGTGAAATGCTTACTTGGTCAGTGAGTCTCAATCCTCATATTGTCTATACATCTTTATGTTATCTAAGGTGGGCCTGTTTATGAAATAGCCACAGGTTATAAAGGGAAAAAGAGTGTTAACTCCAGTGACCGCCCACTTGGAGACTCCCCATCCCGAGACTGCTGGTAAATAACCAATAAAATCCGATTGCAAGCCACATGCCTTCCTCCACGGTTTATCAGGTGCAGGAGATGTTTGCTTCTGGTTTTCAAATGAAAGAAGGACCTCTCGTGAGAAAGGGCACTCGTGACTGCCTTTGTCCCAAACTGTCTTTTCACGGATATCTGTGCAGGTAGCAGTCTTGAAAGAGAGACGGTGCCTCATTCTGGAACAGAGGACAGGTTCGTTTACTTTGCAGATAATAAAGAGAATGTGTCCTTCAGAAGCAACTATCAGCCATGCTTAGTCAACATTAAAACAGAGTCAAGTTACATGAACACGGGGTTTTTATTCTGTAAAACAGGCTGCTGCCTGTGTGCATGTCACAGGGACATCCTCGATCCTTCCGTGGAAATTAGAGGCCAGCAAATGGGCGGATGCTGCTGCCCTGCTGTGGCTGGAAGGCTTTTCTTTCATCTCTGACCCAGGATCCCACGTTTTCTCTGCTAACAACCATAAAGCCAGGGCAAGCTAACTTGTTTTTTTTGAAAAGTAAAAAAAAAAAAAAAAAAAAAAAAAAAAAAAAAAAAAAAAAAAAAAAAAAAAAACACCACAGAGTCTCTGCAGTTCTGGTTACAGGTTTCACTCTTTTGTCTCCAACCCCCTTTCTAAAGCTCCTAAGAACTTATGACAGATTTTCTTTACCACATAAAAAGTGGTACTTACATTGTAAGAGTAAATTCTGACAAAAACTAGACGAAATAGAGGCTCTGTCATATCTAGTAAAACAATGTAGGTAAATATTTGTTGAATAACTTAGCAGAATAATCAATATCTAATTTTTAAGGAAATAGTAATATAGCACCATAAATCTCAAGAATTGTAGGCTATAAGTAAAATGTATATTCATTATCATCATCACCAGGCTAATAAGTTAATATTCATAAACTGCTATGAAACAGACACTATTTTTAAAATAGTATCTTACTACTTTTAGAAATCTATGAATTATCTATTATGATACATAAATTTTAGATAAAGAAATTAGTGCTATATAGTGCATTAATTGATACATACCAAAGACTAGGAAGTGACGGAGACTTGATTTGAACACAGGTAGTCCTCCTTCTAGAACATATGATCTAATCACTGTGCTTTATAGTTGAGAGAAATGGTAACATTCATAAAACAACAGTAACATACATAAAACAACACTAACAAACTAAGTTAGCTATATATAGTCAATTGTCATGTTTACATAAAATATAATTTTTCATGCATATTTGTACTAAGTTGAAGACATTTTTATGTAACAAATGTTTTGATAAGTAGCTTATATTGCTGAAAATCATTCATTGTTGACATCAAGTACATATTAAAAATCTTGAGGTGATATTAAAATAGGTTATGTGTTCTGTTTCTCATATTGTGTTAATTTATGCAAAATATGTTAATAGAAATATATATTTTTAAGATTTTATTTATTTTATCTTTAGGGGAAGGGAAGGAGAGAAGGAGAGAAACATCAATGTATGGTTGCCTCTCGTGCATCCCCTGCTGGGAATTGGCCTGCAACCCAGGCATGTTCCCTGACTGGGAATCCAACCACGATCCTTTGGTTCACAGGCCCACACTCAATCCACTGAGCTACACCAGCCAGGGCTAACAGAAATATTTTTATATATTTAATCTACTAGACTGATAAACACACCAGTTTTCATTTCATTGGTTCATTCAAATACAGGATTATCTGTAGTTAAAACAGAGTTTCTGAGGGTGAAACATATTGCATACATTTTCCATGTGCATGTATATTTCTAGCAAGTAATTGATATGTAGTTTATTAATATCTTTTTACATTCATGTGACATGACCTTGTCTGTAACAGAAGTCTAGGTTGATCAGGAACATTCAGAACATGTGGAGTAAACACAGGCTTATTTTGTGGCTGTTTTTGAGTAGAAAGTAAATACCTTTCACACTCATGTCACATATGATACAGTGTGTCACCAAAGCTTGAAGGAAAGATTGCATGTAGTATTTGATTATTATCAATAGAATAAATTCCAAACCTTCAACATAACAAAAAATTCGCCCTGCAAAAGATGGCTTTAACTCATGTACATAAACACCCTCCGAAGTAATAAGGGTGCACAATGCAAATGAGAGACAAAATGTACCCATAAGCAAAATAAAATTGGACAAATTCTTACAATGAAAAGACCTTCAGAGTAATTGGTCCATAAATGCACAAAAACAAAAGCAGACAATTTTCTGTACAAAAGAATCATGAAATAAGTCAAATGTATCTATCATTAGGCAATCTTTTGAGGAAACAAACATGTACATTTTATTCATTAAATTGTAAGTTGGGAAAATTTTCAAACAACCTTCATGTGGAATTACTGAACCCAGTGCTGTCTCTCTCCTATTTTTCCTCTGATTTAGTGGTTCTGTTTTTTTGTTGTTTTATTTTTTAATTTTATTATAATGTCACAGACTAGAGAAGGCTTGTATAGACATAGCAGCTGGGAACAGAGCATGTACAATAGTTTATTTATTGTCAGAACCTCTTCCTCACCGGGCCTATATCTCCGAAGGTACTGGCTATTTTTTTTTTTTTTCCTCTCTGCTCTTATGAGTGTAAATGTTCCATATTATCCTCCCTCTCAACTTGCTGACCGGCATATACTGTAAGTATAGTACTTTGGTCTGCAAGATCACCTGCCCTGCTTTACAAGACTTTGCCCCAAATATTTAATTGTTGTGTGTAAATTAGTATTTTACTACTCATACCAATGATCTTATTCTAATATACTGCATTACTATCTTCATCAGACACTTTCAGTGCTCATAAATCATAGAATTCTCTCTATTTGCATGACTCTGCTTTAAACTTTTCAGCTGATCCTCAAACTGGAGACTTCAAAAGCTAAATGAGTCAGATGGTAAGATTCTAGTGAGAACTCCAAAGTTATTATTTTGGTTTTTTAATGTGACCACTACATTCAATGTTCCTCATTCATTACACTTTTGTGAATCTGATGTTTTTGGAAGGACATGTCATATTTATATGGATTAATTTCACAAATACACACATTTCTGAGGGGAGTATACGTGGCCAGTACTTCCAATTCAACCACAAAACACTTGACAATAGATAATATGAAGACTTGAAGGATGAACTTGTCCAAGTTCCTACGATGTACCCATCCTATAATCCCAAACACTTGAGTGACAAATAAATGAATAAATGAACAAATAAATAGATCAGACAAAGAATCAGGCTTTTATTCCATTGTATTGAGTTCTAACAAAACAACGGGGCTGATTTTTTAAAAAAATTATTTGTTCTCTAAAAGCTTTTGGAAGTTCTGGTTCAGTTCTGATAAAAAGTTAAAGCAAAGGAGAAAAAACAGTCATTATTCAGTACAGAGAAGCTTGTGTTTGTTGAAGAACAGATTTTTTATAGTTAAGTAAGAAGTAGTGATAAAAGGGTACATTTAATAAAATGGAAAAAGAAAGGGCAGAAAATAAGATACAAGAAGTTGAAAAAGAACTGAATAAAAAGATCTGCCATGTTGCTGGATATTTTAAAAGTAAAAAGTAAACAAACCTCCCTTTAATTCTTTTACTTTGTCATGAAGCTACACTATCTTCTGAAGAATAGCCATATAGGTCTATTGTTGTCGCTGCATGCCAGCCTGAATAGGATTATGCATTTAAATGACTTCTTATCTGCAAGGGTCTTACCTGTAAATTGATTGATGTGAATTAAAATTTAAACTGTCTAACTTACTACATGAAACACCAATTTAATTAACGCGGATATATATGCACACACATATTTATGTATGAGTATACGGGGTGTGTCCAGAAAGTACCCAGCCATGTAATGTGAAAAATAGAGACATTTTTTGAAGAAGATACAAGAACCATTGACATTGTCCTGTCATTGTCAATATTAACATAAGAGGTACATTTATATCATACCCTGCATAATAATTAAGATGAATGTTTTTAATATATTTCTAAAGTCATCCTTCCCTTTGTTATTTTCATGCCAAATTTAATTTGCTCCCAAAATAAAAACATTTTTCCAAAAGTATTTTGCTTTTGTACATCACTTGTCTTTTCCCAATTGAATGAGAATCTTTCTTATGATCCTGAGCTTTTGATATACAGCAGCTTTAGGCAAACACACACATAAAATATAGCTGTTCTTAAGAAATAGATGCCTCAAAAATATAGACATATTATATAGTCAATTATGGAAAAGGCTTATTTATTTGTCATTTGAGTTTAACTTCTGTCATTGATGTTTATAAGGTATATTTTACTGCACAGTTGAGCTTACAGATTCTACCCCTCCAGCTACTTCACGGCTATCACAGAATTAATTATGTGTGCAGAGCAGATGCCACCAGCATGCTGCCGAGGAAGGTGGTAATGAATCTGAACTTGTCTACCAAATAGATTTTTATTAAATAGCACATCCTATTTACCCTTCCTTCCTAAAGTAGTTATAAGCATAATCTCATCTACACAATATTGATATGTAAACCTACTAATTTAAATTATAAGGAGCATCTAATCACTTTGTTGATTTATTTTAATTTTGGAGTTAGTAACAGTGATTACTATAGGAGATAAAAAACAGTCAAGAAGCTTCTTTTTTTGTCTAATGATTTTTTTTTTAGTTTTTTTTTTTTGAGTATCGATATAGTAAATTTATTGAGATCTGACTATGAGTTTTCTTTTTTTAATTGTATTTTAATTGTTATTCTTACACAGTTTTCTGTCTTCTACTCCCATCCCAGCCAACTGCCCCAGCCCTCCCCAGCTCCCTCCCATTTCCATGCCCTCTAGCTTTTGTCTATGTGTCTTTCATACTTGTTGCTCTAAACCCTTCCCCTTTTTCCTGGATATTCCTATCCCTCTCCTCTCTTGTTCTCAATTTCATTGTCTTTGGTTATATTATGCTTGTTTGTTTGTTCTGTTAATTAGAATCCTGTTAAAGGTGAGATCATATGGTATTTGTCTTTCACCTCCTGGCTTATTTCGCTTAGCATAATGCTTTCCAGTTCCATCCATGCTGTAGCGAAGGGTAGGAGCTCTTTCTTTCTTTCTGCTGCATAGAATTCCATTGTGTAAATGTACCATAGTTTCTTGATCCATTCATTTACTGATGGGCACCTAGGTTGCTTCCAACATTTGGCTATTTGAAGAGCCGCTAGTCTTTGCCCTTCATGAATTTATACACAAAGGCTCCAGATGTAATTGCAGAATAAACACAAACACAACTTCAGAAATATATATATTTCAATGATAACATTGGACTCTTCATTCATGTAATCAAGACATTAATTTTATTTATATGTATATATAAATTTAATTATTTATACAGACACCCATATATGTACTGGATGGAGCAAATGTAGGTTTACAGTTGTTCATACAGAAAATAACAGAATAATTAATAAATAATAATACTAGGATAAGCTCTGCATTTTGCACACTTACAACTGTAACCCATTTCTGTCCTACTCTGATTTAGAATTGCATGGAAGTATTTTCCTTGGAAGGAACTTACATACTACAATAATTTTGAACTAATATTTCAGTAGTAAGGTTAACTATAAAATGCAATCAACAGCTTTGTGTATGGTTATATTTCATTCTGATCATATGGTGAGCTAACAGATTTTAAAACTACATGCAAACAAACACACATATGCATGTGTCTCTATTCCATTTCTCCTGTTACTCCAAACTTCTGACATACACCTCTACCACTTCTTTCAAAATATACTCAGTGCACACACACAGAACAATTCTCATTACTACCCATTTGTTGCCTCTTAACTCATAACAACCATTTCCAGAAATTAGTAATGGATTTCTGCTTCCACTCTTAAATTTGGATGACCATAAAATTAATTTTCCAATTTACGACACTTTTACAACCACTGTCACCCTAATAAACTCAATGAAAAAAGAAGAAAAAAGACACTTTTGAAAGTAAAGGTGGCATTATTGATAACTACATTAGAAAAATCTCATGAGCAACTTGAATTAACAATCAAAACAGAGACAGACTCATAGAAGAACAGATGGCAGCTAGTTGCGGGGAGTGGTTAGGGGGTGGAGGGGTTGTGCAAAAAGGAAAAGGACTCGTGGACATGGACAACAGTGTGGTGATTGCTGGGTGGAGGGAGGCATACAGAAATTAAATGGTAATGGAAAAAATACAGTAAAGATTAAGTTTTAAAAAAGAAAAAGAAAAAAGAAGAGAAAAATTAGGTGAAACTGACATGTAGTCACTCTTCAAATGTTACAAACTTATGTATGCCCAAATATACCTTTCCTTCCCTATGTTTCTGTATGTCTCAATTAGGAGTCATGTGCAGTAACTATTCATTTAAGTCTGTGACTCATCCTTTCCAAATAAATATTTAATTCCTCCTAATATTACAATATATGTCTAATTCTAAATATCACTACAGTAGTAGATTCTTCACTGATTATGTTCCTGCAAATTTCTTTCATTACACTAATTTATATTTCTGCTACTGGAGGTGTCAGTGTCTAATTATTCAAAATATCATAATTATTTATTTATTCTGTCCTGTTTTTTTCTGACTAAAGTATAAACTTCATGAAGGGAATAAGCCCATAATATTCATATCTATAAGGCAGTGTAGTAACATTCTCAAATAGAAGGTTGTTGAGTTAATGAACAAAGCTCTCAAAATATCTTCCATATAGAAATATATTTTCATGATAAACAAATGCATAGTTTTAATTTGATTTGTTTATCGTATATTTGTGGCCTGGTGGTCTGTAGAGAGATCGCTTGTTTGGGAATCAGGAACTGTTATCCTGAACTGTAGGTACAGCTTTGCTATGTGACTTTAAGTAAGTTATATAACTTTACTCACACTTCCATTTATCATGTTTCAAATTATGGCATTTGTTTTCTATAGTAATTCTAATAAACTTACATGAAAATATTACATAAAATTAGCATTTTTCATATGTGTTCTAATGGCACTTTTTTCTAATACAGAAACAGAAAGCATGATACTTTCTTTGATCAGTGATAATTCTATGAGAAACCACAGGAGAAAATACACATGGACAATAAGGAAAAAACTCATTTTACTGGCCTTTGTCATACAATAAAACTAGTCAGATAAATGCACACCCCTGCAGTATACGAGAGCTAAGGACAAAACTGTGCAATCTGGGATCTGTTTTTATGACTAAAAGAGTGACATTTTTTTCATCTATATCATTATCTGGACTTCACAAAAATAGTCATTTCAAAGTATCCTACCTTGTCAACCTGAAGAATAGCAGGAGTAAAAAAAGAAACTGCTTTGGGTTTGCTATTGTGATTGTTTTCTCCATTGTATTTAGATTTGGAAT
Organism: Anoura caudifer; assembly: GCA_004027475.1. Taxonomy (NCBI): domain Eukaryota; kingdom Metazoa; phylum Chordata; class Mammalia; order Chiroptera; family Phyllostomidae; genus Anoura; species Anoura caudifer. The sequence goes on along the minus strand of PVKU01005341.1, from coordinate 98,641 downwards.
GAAAGCTTTTTGGGTCAAGAATCATTTCTATGGTTGAAAAAATAGAGTTGGAAATTGAATAAAGGATAATGAAAATTTGTTAATAGCTTGAGAGAGTGATTATGTTTTTATAGTACCTTTTTATTACAAAATACAATAATTTAATATCATACTAAAAATATGACTTACTTGATTTTATAATAAAATATTTGTACCATGGCTAACTTTTATGATCTTATTTATTTTAAAAAAACATTTGAAGTTCATTTTTTCCTTTGTGAAGGTCACTACATATTATATTAAAAGGCATATTTATTAGGGCACACATTTATTCACATAGAGAATAACAAAGTCAAGACAAAATAATAGAAGAAGCTGGTAGACATAAATGATACATTTTACATTTGCTGTCACTTTTGTTGTTGATTTGCTGATTTGTGTGCTCATCACATTTCTTAACCTTTTTCTCTAGTTTTATTAGGGATGATAAAATTAGGGTTTATATCTGTTGTCTATCATAAGTTTAGAAAGTAAAATTACTTTGCCTTATAATAGTGTCTTGGCCTCACTAGATAAAGGATTTAATTTTGTGCAGTTTTAGTAATGTGTTATATTTTAAAATTTTATATACATTGTATAAATGTAGAAATATAATTTAAAGTATCCAATTTAAATGACAACATCAAAAAGCTGTTATAAATTCATATAATGTGCTCAGTAGTTTACATATATTTTCAGAATAATTTCCACCATAACTTTGAGTTACAGGTAATGAAATTAATATTCAAATTGGTTAAATCATTTCTAAGGTCACTTGGCAGGTGCAAGATAATGAAAACAAGTAAGACAATCCTCTTGTGGTAGAATTATGTTGTGGACATAGTGTTGCAGAGTAATGAGAGACTTCAAGTATGTTCTAGTTAAACTTTTCAAGGTGGGACCTTTTCTCATCTCTATAACCCTATTATTTAGTCCCTTATTTGAATTTTTGAAATCTTAATGCCATGACAAATTATGATTATATTACTAATTATTATTTTTTTAATCTTTCAAAGAAAGATCTAATGCTTATGGAAGATTAACACAGGCATATTACAGAGAAGTCCAGCCAGAGCACTGACAGTGAGAATAGATATTGGAGTCCTTTGGAGATAAATCTGTGTAAACATGGGGTTTAACATAAAGTTATTTATGGAAACTAAAGAATGCCAGTCATGCGTGACATCCAATCTGAGGAAGCCTCAGGAGGAAGCTACTATGGAATGACCATACTTAGAATTCAAAGCAAGGCACAGAGTAAAGGCAGCCTTAAAAAAGCAACATGTTACGGACAAAACCAAAGGGGGTGGAAGCAGGGGAGAGAGGTGGGAATGGCTGGGGTGAGGGGGTAAATGCAGACAACTGTACTTGAACAGCAATAAAATAATTTTAAAAAATAAATAAATCCAGGTGGTGGAAAAAAGCAACATGTTATACTAAGATTAAAGTAAAATATATATTCTAAATTTCCTGCTAGAAATAATGCCTGGAACTAAAGGAATTTGATAAATATTATTCTCCAAAAAGTTCAATGGCATTTTGTATTCCATGAAATGCAAAAAAAAAAAAAAAACCCATAAAACAACTTTTTCCTGTTGTAAGAATACCAATAAACTTATTAACCAATGCTCAAAACTCTATTTGCAACTAAATTAAATAAGAAGCTTGAATATCACTATATTATGACAAGTTTATAGACCTGCCTTAAAATTACTTTAGATATCTGACCAGAAAGTGTCATTATTTTTTAATTAAATTTTATCTTCTATTAAAATATGACTGTCCTAAGAAAGCACATGAAAGGAGTACTGGTATTATAAAGTAACACGAGGATAAATATAGTGTGTTTAAAATGTTTGGTAGCAAAATACTGATATTATTATGAAATATCCTCTTCTTATTTGTCCACATTTCTCATAATATTACTTGTTATCCCTGTCAATATTTCTCATCATAAGTTTATATCATAGTATACTTTTTATTATCCATTTCCCATTTTTAGATATAAAAATACCATCTGACTTTTAGTTATTACAAACTTCACATATAATATATATTGATACCTTGTTACAGATGTCCAATTTCTTATTAGCATTTTGTTACATGGAAATGTTAAGTTGCAGTATTCCCACTGACTCTTAGCTTTTTACACACTTTCTCAAGGTTGTGAGATTGGGTAATCCTAGCATGCACCTACAATGCTTTATTATCCAAGACTGCCTCTAATCCTCAGCTAACGAATTAATATTGTGACGAACATCTTCATATATCTCCTTAAATGAGAATTTTCAAGGAACATATAAAGAGGAATAACATTTTTTATCATATCATTTTTGTTACTTGTCTGACCTGAAGTACTTAGTTCATAATTCCACCCTCAGTGAGAGTTTATATTCCTGTATTTCTCGTTATCATGAACCACTGTCTATTTTAGATATTTTGTCATTGCAATAGAGAGTAACTGACCCCATTAATGTTCTAATTCATATTTTCCAAACTGCAAGTGAACTTGAGCTTTTCTGATGCTCACTTATGTGCTATTTTCACTTTTTCACTGTAGGAGCTCTATTTTTCTTGTTTTTTTTACAATATTTTCTTATACATTATGGCCTTGTAGTATGTGTTAATATGTCTGTTGGGCTGGTCTCCATTTTTGCTGTTAGTTGACCTTAGAATCATTATTCTTCCATATGTGTTTTAGAAAAAATATCGAGGTTTTCTTTTACACAGTTCGTATGTTGATTTAAAGATTAATTTGAGAATAACTAATGTTTTTACAATATGATAATATTATCTTCCAAAGCACAGAATATTTTTGTATTTATTAATATTTCATTTTATGTATTTCAATTAAATGCTTACTCCACTGAGATTCATATATGACACCTTCTTATCTTCACACATTTTTCAACTTCCCTGACATAATCACACAGTTGCTATATGATTCTAATTTCACAAAAATGTAATTAAGTTGTGAATTAGTTAAGTAACTTTCACAAAGTGTAGTGCTAATGAATGATACATTCAGAATGTAAATTAAGATATTTTTTCTTTCAGAATCTGTGCCTTTGACTCTTAGGTTGTATTAATATTCATTTTGTGTTCAGAATATTTAAAAAATATGTTAAAATCCTAGGAAAACTCTTTCTTTCTGAAGTCCAGGTTATTATAAGTTACCCAGTGAATAAGAAAAGCTAGCACATCAACTTTTTTTATTACCTTTTGGAAAAACTTATTCAAATAGGTATCACTATTACAGTCATTGTGAGAAGCCATTGTGTTACCTGGAATACTTAATGTTAAATTTCTAGACATGGCCAAGGTGTGGTAAGAAATTTAGTCAAGTAAATCAGCATATAAATCACTATGGTTAGTTAGAACATATGAGAATTAATACTATTCACACTTTTTCAAATCATCTTGACACCTGCCTCCTGAAATATTTAGCTTCTTCATTCAAGTCATTTCATTTTCTTGTTGCTTATCCTATAAAGGATTAGCTTTGCATACATAAAACACAGGCCAGATAATTTATGTTGGCTTCATCACTTTGTTACTGAAATCTTAAGCAACCATGTAATGAGTATCCATCATACATTCAAAAGACTTCTCAGTAGTTTTTAAGTGATAAAATATAGTATGTTAGAATTTATCATGTTAATTGATTTCTATCAGATAATAGTGAACATTTTAATAATATTTTCAAAATATGAGTTTTATAATAAACTGAAGATCACCTTTCTCATTCCTTGTTACTGTTATAGTATGTTTACTTAAATTATTTATTTTTATCTCAAAAATTATTTTTGACCCCATTTTTTCTGTTATCATTTGTCCCCTTTATAGCCCCTCCCTGCCACAATCACTACCCTGCTATCCATGTTCATGAGTTTTGTTTTCCTTTTTTTCTCCATCTCCCCACTCCCTAACCCCCCATAGCTGCCATCCTGCTATCTACAAGTCTGTTTCTATTTAGCTTGTTAGTTCAGTTTGTTTATTAGATTCCATACATGAGTGAAATCATGTGATATATGTTTTCCTCTGATTGGCTTATTTCACTTAGCATAATGGTCTCCAGGTTCATCCATGCTGTTTTTTTCGTTTTTACGGCTGAGTAGTGTTCTATGGTGTAAATGTCTCATATTTGTTCACTCCACTCATCTACTGATGGACACTTGGACTGCCCCATATCTTGGCAATTACATTAGTTGGCCAAAAAGTCTGTATGTTCTTTTTTCTGTAAAAAAAAATGAACACAGTTTTCATGTTTATGAATAACTATTGATTTGTATTTTTGAGTATGCTGGCTCTTTCCTGCGTGGTATAATGTTAATCATTCTCAATTAATGTCTTGCTTTGTTCACTATGAAATTCAACTGGTCTACCCCTCTGTGGAGCATCATCCAGCAACAAATCTCCAGCATGAAACTTCTCCAATACTTGTGACACATTATATCAATCTCAGCACCTTCTCCATACACTGCACACATCTTTTGTTGTGTGTGTGTTTCAGTTGCATTGTTGCCTTTTTTGAAATAATAAAGCATGATATGACGAAAATGTTGCATATTTTCTTCCATCATCTATATTGTAGTGGCTGCACACAAATTCACCAATTTTGATAAGATTTTTTAAATGCATGCTGATATGGCAGCTGTCACAATACAATCTAACAAATTGTTTTAAATGAAGTTAAAGACAATTAAGCACTACTAGAACCATCTTACAGAAAAAAAAATACAGATTTTTTGGCCAACCCAATGAATAACACAGCAATGAACACAGAGGTGCTTATGTTCTTTCAAATTAGTGTTTTGGCTTTCTTTGGCTAATTTATATTTTTATACTTTCAAGTATGAGATCAAGTTTTTCATAAAGTTGAAATGTTTAGGAGGAAAATTAACTTGGTTAATATGGAAAAATTTCTTAAGTAATATTAATTTCAATATTCATTTGTGTCCAAATACAGACACATTACAATCAAAAGAAGTACAATTGCATATTTGCATTTTATTGTAAACAAATTTATTATGTGTCTAATGAATATGTATCTTATTTGAATAATGATCAGTGAGGTTAGCTTTTGGAAGAACCACTTAAACTCAAAGAAGTGTCATTAACTATTCCTACCAAATGCTATAAAATCTTACTCCTAAAAATTATGTGATTACTTTTTCCCATGACATGGAGCTTCGATATGGATACTTAAGTCGAGTTGTTGTTTTCATTTGTTTGTTTATTTTGACACAGCATCCTATTTGCATAGAATCTGTGGCCGTGATTTGTTTGTATGAGAAATGTTCAATATTGCCTTCTGTACTGGATCCAGACAAGGCATGCAATTAACCACCAATCGTTGCCTCAGAATAATCTAAATAACCCCTAATACAGAAAAGAAAAATATCATCCTCCAGGATTGGCTTCAATGATAAATAAAAACTTTGTAGTTTCTCTTATATATGACACATACACATGCCAAGAGATGATTCATATTCTGTACATCAGCAGATTTATTAAATTCCAAAGTGAATTACCTACTATTATGACCAAATGACAACAATCACTCTTCACACTGTGTCATTTATATTATAAAATGTCTAACAGCATCGTTTGAGAAGGATTGTTGGTGAACATACATTGTTTTTTCTCTCATAGCACACAGATTGGCATTTGATGTTATAAATGCCTTGGCAATAGCATTACATTTACTTATTTGTTCTATATAAAGAACAGTATCTGTGAATACTGCCTCTTTAGTTTTATTTAATATTTTGTCTTTCAATTATTTTGTTTTTTAATAAAAATGTTAATGCATTCATGAAAATATTTTTAAAATGTATACATACATTATTAAACTTGTCACTGTGTTTATTTAAAATGAAAATTAAAATATTGTCATAGAATTATGTGTTTCATTACACTATTTCACAAAATCTGATAACAGAGGCCACAGAGGAAATTAGGGACAAATGGATCCCTAAGCCAATAAAATCCAACAAACATTTCTTCGGATCTTAGTGTGAAAGAGTCACACTTCCTGATTTCTTGTATATTGTGTAGATTAAAAAAGGTTTGCACATAATCTTTAATATAATGTTATTCTGTAGTATTACCAGAAGTATGCCACTATCATCTATGGGATATTATTTCATTTTAAGTAAAATGAGGATATAATATCCCAAAACTAAAATAAAATTTAAGTAAATAAATGGTAATACATAATTAATGTGTAAAGACACAATAAGCCTAATAAATTCAGGGCAAAGCTACTGAGTAGCTTTGTGTGTTATTCTTACAAGCATAACAATGGCTTTTATTTTTATATTTTAAATATAAATTATATAATATATAAGTATATAATGACTTAAATATAATGCATATATTTATAATATATTTTTTAAAATGTGAGTAATGTTATAATAAATAAATACATATATAGTTTAACAGGTTTCTAATTTAGGAAGGTAAAAGGAAAATTGCAAAGCTCAATATACGAGTGTATACGACTGTTCTCTCCATGGGCCATGTGGCTTTAGCAGCCACGTGGCCCATGGCCTCCAGGAGGGTGTCTTTCTCACTCCCTTGCCTATCTGGTAACACATGGCCAGTGCGTTCACATACTTTCTCATCTGCAAGTACACAACCTTGTGGCCATCCCAGCCACAAGGTCTGTGGACTCCAGGAGGAAGCTTGAAATGACAATCTTATGGAACAAGCTAAGCTACCTGGATGACCACTTAGCAGCTGCCCGTGGGCTCCAGAGGAGGGTACTTTAAAGTGGAGCAGGAACTCTGAGCACTGTCTTTTGTCTTGGTCTTGCTGAGGACAGTTGGACTCTGTCTTGGTTTTGGGTGGCGATGATCTTTGAGACAGGGAGTCTGCCATTCTCTCGGATTTCATGGCATCTGAATAAAACCACTTTCCCTTTTCACCTGCAAGTGTCCCTTGAATTTGGCTTTTGTAGCAGCAGGTGGAAAAAACACCCTTTTTTTCTTTGGTAACAGATTCCCAGACAAAAGAGCAGGTAACCTGACAGAACAGAAATAGTTTGTTCGTGAGGTGCTAACAGAAACAAATACTAAATGCCAAGAGTTGCAGTGGGCAAATATTGGCTATTTTATTATGAATGGCTCCATCCTGCATAACAGAAAGCCAAGGTTCAAAAGCCCAAACTCCCTAATGGCATTTAGCTTACCAATGATATAGGACAAAATGAAAAGATGTCATGGGTTAGGAAGTGTGGAAGTTGATTGGTGGCAGGTGAGCTAAGGGTAGTAAATCACTTCTTCATATCTTCATGATAGTTCTGAGGTCTGTTATGGTGTCCCCATCTGGTTTCATGGGAAACTATTCAGGGGTTGTTCTACCTCATGTCTCGGGAACTGAAACATATATTTGGGTCAAGGTATTACCTTTAGCCTTGTAGAGGTCCAGACCTTGTGATCATTAGTCAGGTCCTAGCCACTGCCTTCTTCTGCCTTGGGGGGAGGGGCGTGACTAATGATCAAGGGGAAGGGCTAGGTCTCTGAGGGAGAGTGAGAGAGATGAGTTCTAGAACTAGCATTTAAAGCTAAATTTAATCAAGGTCTTAAGGACCCTCCATTTCAAACCTCCTTACACTATTAGCAGCAAACAACAGATGCCTTTATGTAATTTTATTTTATTTCATTTTTCTTTATTTTTATTGTAGACACTATTACAGCTGTCTCTGTTTTCTCTCCTTTGGCCACCTCCACCAGTCTCTGCCCTGGCCATCCCCACACTGTTGTCTGCATCTATGGGTTATGTAAATATGTTCTCTCGCTAATCCCTTCACCTCCTTTTAAGGAAACACATTTAGTAGAAAAATTAGGGTCTCTTGGAAACATTAGGATGATTGAACTCTGGAGGATTAGGCAGTAGCAACTACAGCAAACAGCAAACATCACATGAATGAAAAACTAAAGAAAAATACTAGTTCATCCAGTGCAGTTGTATCTACAAGGAAAGCATTACCTGGACCCTGGTCTCTGTTTCAGTCAAGTTCTAAAGTGCTGAAGACATTGTTAACCCTGTCTTCAGGGTTAACCTGCATTATCCCCATCCAATGGCTATGCCCTTTCATTACTTTAGCAAGAACTTCACAATGAATCTCTTGAAGAGGACACACTTTTGGAGAATTGTCTTCACAGTGAGATTAAAGAGACATTAGGAAGTAAGACAACAAGTTAGATTATCAGAAGGGAAATAATTCATATTTCAAGTCATGTACATGTGTAGGTACATGTAGGTAGGTATAGTCATGTACATGTACATGTAGGTAGGTATAGTCATGGAACTAATGTCTGCAAGGCTTCATGGTGATACATTTATAAACCTACCGCCTCACAGCAAACACAAGCAGACAAAGACATGCCTTGATAAGCACCCAAGTCTTTGATTCAGCTTTCAGTGTATGGAGTTCATTCAATTAACATTTTGATAGCAATGCAATTATTTATTGCATATTAAATAATTTACAATGTTATGTTATTGCTATTGATAATATTAATAGTTCCAAGGCTTGATATAAAATAAAGTCAAGATACAATTGTGCCAATTTCTACTAACATTTTGCCACAATATTTTAATGTTCTCTGTTTTTATTCATTGTTACTCCCCATTGGATTTCATCTCTTTACACTTTTTAAAAGTGTAGAAGAGGGAATTAAAATTCAGGTGAATTTTCCCTCAAACTAACTGAAACTTGAAGTAGTATTGCTTTAAAAGCCAGATGGTTGTATAATGACTACATTTTACTTCTCTAACTGTTTTTGGTTTAAGTATCTTTCTTTTTATTATCATCTAGAGATCTGCTTGTTTATGGTCTTGGAATCACAACATGTAAAAAGTCAGAAACATTTTAGTTTTGCTTATAGCATCATGGACTATTCTGATGTAACGTATAGTCACCATTGTAAAGATACATTTTAAAATACCCCCAGAGCAATGTGCAAAGATCAAAATAACAAGCAAATTTATTTGTCTCCCTTGATGAGTTTTTTTGTTCTATTCAACCTTCCCCATGTGAGTAAACAGGAGTATTTTATTGCAAGGAAGACTGTTCAAGTAGTTCCAAGCTGGCAATTTCAAAGCCTCTCTCTAATAAGAGTTCTGAATTTGGAATTTTATTCTGACTCAGTGACATGGAGTTTAGTCAACAAAGTTTATGAATTCCTCAGCAACAATTCACCATTGTAGAAAGTAGGTGTGATATCAACCTTTTTAAAACTTCTTATTTAAAAATAATCTCAAGTATACATGATTTGCAATAGTAAAATAATACAAAAAGAATACCTGTAATACCATTTATACAGATGTATCTGTTGTTGTAATTTTATCCTTTGTTATTTTTCTAAACTCAGAGTTGTAGTAACTAAACAAATTTCAAATCTCAGTGACCACAAAGAAAGTGAGCAGTAGATTTTTAAGAATTTTATTTATTTATTTTTGAGGAAGAGGGAAAGAGAGGGAGAAAGAGAAGTGCATCAGTGTAAGAGAGAAACATTAATCAGTTGCCTCTCATACACACCAGACCAAGGAACCGAACCCAAAATTCAGGTATATGCTCTAACTGAGAATCAAACTGGGGAACTTTTTTGTGGTTGACACCCAAACAACTGAGCCAAGATGTGAGCAAAAGCTCTGAGTGGCATTTCTTCTCCAAGAAGCTGGTAAAATCATGATGCTTGGGAGATGAGGTGATATGCAGTCACATGAAACCACACAATATGCAGTGTAAAGAGACATTTTTTTTTTTTAATGTGGAATTCTACTTACTCGGCACTAAATCCTGGTGCTACTAACCCAGTTTTGAAGGATACAAGAAGCTACAGAGGACAGGAGAAGACACAATCCGAAATCAAAGCGTGGAGTCTGATAGGAGTTCCCTGAATAAAAGTAAAGACCTCAAATAGCAGTGCTTCATTGTAGTGGTAACTGTGTGTGGGAGTGGGGCTGGCCCCCAGGAGGCAATGGCGGAGGAAGTTTCTTACTTTTCGAAAGAAGAGAAATATCAGGAAAAAATAAATGCTTTCACATAAATTTTGGCACTGATTAATATGTGGAAAACGTTGAAAGCCAACACTATATCCACTTCATAAGGAAATTATTTTTAAGATTGTATTGAATTGTTTTTCGGCTGTCTTCTCTTTTTTGGAGTTGCTCATCAGCATCAGGGCAGTTCTGTCTTACACTACCTTGAAGTTGTAAGGATGCATGGGAATCTTAAATTACATTTTCAAAATATTCTTTTGGATTTTGTGTTTGCAACCCTGCTATATGGCATGGCTATACTATTTCTCACTCTTTGTTGAACTAGCTGCAGAGTAGGGTTGAAATATTACAAAGGATCATCTATGTTACATTAACCTGCCCTGACAATAACCATTCCAATCTTGGGTCTTTCTCTCTCTTTCCATTTATTGCCCAGGGTTTTTTCCCTTCAACTGCTTAAGAATTAGGTGTTCTAGTTAACAATGGGAAAATGGGAGTGTGAGAAATGAGTATGAATTATAACTTTGGGAATAATTTGAATAGTTCTTTTCAGTTTATTTCTTAATGTAATGATTTCATATACAGGAAAAAATAAGGCCATCAGAATATCCTCAGGTAGAAGTAGAATTTATATTATTCTAGGCTATTGCTTGGAAATGGTTTTAGAAAAGCCAGAATCCTTCTGTGTGACCCTCTGGGAACTTCCACTTTTCAGTTATGGTAGGATTTATAATAGGGCTCTCTCACTGGGGCATTTGGGAAAAGGCTAGTGTGCTTATTCTATTTCCAATAAAACAAAGACCAGTGTGTAAAAATAAAAGTTTAAAAGTATAAATTATGTATTCAATGCATAACTTCTGAATGCATATATTGAAGGGGTGCTTCTTAATAAAATATTTCTGTGAAAGTATGACTTTTAATAAAATTATTTGTAAATTAAATGCTGATAGCAACCTTAGAATAAACATACCTATAAAATTAAAATAAGTACTAAAATAATGGTTTTAAATGAAGTTGGAAAATTAAGTCAGAGTCACAATTATAATCTTGATAAAGACAAATATTTAATATTATATATGGCATATTACATATTAACTTACTGCATTACCTGAAATATATTAGATGGATCTTAAATAAATATGATTTTTCTTCCTATCAGCATTGATATTTACCTGTAATTCATCAAGGTATTTCCAAGTACCAATTCATCACAAACCTTGCATAATAAACCATGGTAAGTCAAAATAATATTTTAACTCTATATGGTGGGGGAAAAGTAGGTTGACAGTTGTGAGTACATCAAGTGCAGAGTCCATTCACGTACTCTTATTTACTAATTGATATATTATTTTCCATAAGAACAAGTGTAAACCTCCTTTTGTCCTACCCTATATAGTAATTTCTTACTCATAATGAAGGGCTATAAACTGCTTTGTGGCACAAAAAAGAAAATTATATGATGGTCCAATTTCCTTCTTCATGAGAAAGGAAATGGGACCTATTTGGTGTTTGTAAAGTGTGTCTTCGGATTTAGAGATCAGATACAGGTGAAGAGAAATTTAGCCCATACATCTACCTCTTACACAGGTTGTAATGTGGATACCCTCCATACAATTCATCATCCCATGATGAAGGCGGCAAATCCCATTGTATGCAAAGATAAGAAACCTTATGGTCCTCACATAGGACTTCCCTTCATCTGTGAAACACCATTGTACAATGTTAACACTTTCAGAATAAGAAGTAACTGTGGCTGTAGTTTTTAAAACTCTCAGGGAACTAATCAAATATCTTAAACCAAATATCTTGTTATATAAATAATTCTAGAATAATTAGATTTTGAATAAATATGTACTGATTTTATGTATGCAAAGCCTATTTACAAGTAATAATTCTTACAAGTAACATATTATTTACTGTTTTGTTCATTATGAGAAGCTCTCCTTTTAAATCAGTGTACTTATGTAATTATTAATGTTTTTAATTCATTTAAATATTTTGTTTTCAGTTTTTCTATTCTTTTCTTTTCTTCTTTGTTTCCACTTTCTGGCCTAATTTCCAGTAAATTAAGTATCTTTAATAGTGTATGTTAAGTCTTATACTGATTCTTTAGTTATATTTGTAAATTGTGAGGTTGCTATAGAGATTAAAATATTTATTATTAATTTACCACAGCTTACCCTTAAGTAATATTAATTTTGAAAAAAATTTAAATGTTTCAATAGTATAGTTATTTCTTCTCCAAAATTCTTTGCAGTTATTCTGCCATAAATTTTATTCTTAAATATGCTGTAAAACTGATACTGTGTTATGATTCTTGCTCTAAAACATCAGGTTTGAGCTGATATGCATAGTCACATGCATACTATTTCACATTTACCCAAGTGTTTACCCTCTGTGATGCTCCTTATTCCTGTAACTGATCCAAGTTTCATCTCATTGTAGCTTCTTTCAGCCTGAAAAATGTCTTCTAGAATTTCTTGTAGTGCAAATTCATTGAAAGTGAATTCTCTGTTTTCATCCATTTCATATAATTTTTATCTAGCTTTCAATTTTGAAGGATATTTTTACTGCTTATAAAATATGAGATTGATTCTTTTTTTCTTTTAGCACTTTAAAAGCATGTTTATTACATATTGTCATTTCAATTCTATTTTGAAAAGACAGCTTTAATTCCTTTCTTTATTCTTCTGTATATATTGTCATTTTTTTCTCCGCTGGTGACATATTTTAAGATGTTCTTATCTTTGGCTATTTTAGCAGCTTGTCTCAGATTTGCCTACTTAAGGTTATTCTTAATTATGATGATTGAAGTATCAATTATTGGATAATAATCCCTAACTATAACCTTGAAAGGATTAAAAGGTGCATTATACATTTTGATCATAAGAGTCTCCAGAAAGAAAAATGTATAATAAGTAGTATAAACCAAACTTAGTAACACCAAGAGGCAATTTAAAACTTGAATATTTTTCTTTGAAAGATATTAGTTACTAAAGGTCTAACAGCACTGGTATGTTATATAATGGTGTATACACACACACACACACACACACGCACAATACCAGCACCTTTGTGTTTCAAAATTTTAAGAAGCACTTAAAAGTTTTGAAAGTTTTAAGTTAAATTCACACCTTGGAGAAGAAATGATAACTTCTGCAATAAATATAAACAACAGGGTATGATTTAAACTGTATTTATCCTTGGTTTTACCAGGCTATCCTGAGATTTTTATAAAAGTTAACTACCAACATTATTTTTGTGTCATAAAACAATGTTTCTTAAAGTTCTTTTTCACTCACCACTTAATTCAAAATCACCTGGGGTTCTTGCTAAAAAAGCAGATATCTGAAATCAACTCAGGCTATGTGAACAAGCAAGGAAACACAACTGTGGGCACAAAAACATTGATTTTTATAAGCTTTTCTCTTCACTCTAAAGAAAATAATATTTGAGAATCATTTTTCTAGACATATGTTCAAAGGCATATTTGTGGAGTAGTATATCCCAACATCCATAAAATATGATATTGTCCTGATGCATTATGCCCCTCAGTAAAGATTAACTTCAGTGACATATATTCTAATAAAAATACGGACCTTTAACCTTCTTGTTGTAATCAGTGCTACTCTCTGCCTCAACATAGGTCAAGCTATATAGGAAAATAGGTCATTTTCCTGGGTATCTCAAGCATATTGTTACATATCAATATTTCCTAATAGTGTAGTATTTTAGTAAAATCTGTATCATACTTGGATTCAGTTATGAAAAAAGAAAAGAAAAGAAAGAGACTCCGCAATGAACTGTGTGGCAGCAAAGCACAATAGTGAGCAGTTACAGCATAAAACTGGTAGTCAAATGAACTTGGTGCAAACATCATCATTTCCCATTTCGAAAGACATTATACCCTGTAAACTTCTTTACTATTTTCAGTCTCTTTTGTCAGAATTTTGGTGTAGAGTAAAAGGTTTCTATAACATCTGTAGCACAAAGTGGTACCTTTAAAATGTACACTTTGTCAGTACAATTTTCTTCAAAACATGGAATTTCCTGTCTATTGTATGCATGGAAGCTTTGTTCAAAGGCGATCACTGAGAGGAGCTCTATCCCTCACAGTGGGAAAAGCCCAGCAGATCTGCTGCTTTGAGCTGCCCCACAAGCACCTTCGGAACACGGAGATCTTAGCTTACCCACTGAGCTTAATCACTGAGCAGCTATAATGAATCTAACACCATCCAAATCGTACAATTCCATATTTTCCTAGTCTTGGAGCTAAATTCAAATCTGACAGCCTCAATTAATTCTATGCTTCCTAGGTCCTGATTATTCTCCTCCTAAGGCATTTTATCCCCTGGCCTAAGTTGTAAGGCAGAACTGACAGTGTCAGAAGAATTAAATTGCTCTTGCCAAAAAAAAAAAAAAAAAAAATCAAGATAGACAATTTAGCAGACCCAATCAGTATTACAGAACCCAGAAAACCAAATGTATCAGAAAGAGTGACACCAAAACAAAAAGCAAAGGTGTATAATTTCTGAGCAAGCTCTTGCTCTTAGTTGTGAAATTGCTCACTGCCTTCTTGTGTCTAACATGTCCTGCATACATTCTTCCTGTGTGTGGACACCAGCGTTGTTGCTTTGGAATCAACTGATATGCTTGCCGTAAAGACAGGTTTCGTAGCATCTTCTTAGATTTATGAAATATCTTCCAATAGCTTGCAGCTTATGAATTTGCTTTTATCTAGTGAATACTATGCAACTCAGAATTTGGAGATCCAGCCACTCATTTGCCACTTGGAAGTGCTTGACTGAATTACAAGGCTTAAGCCCTCCAGATAAAGCAGTCTTTTACTGTGAGTTTCCTGGTATGATAGTGGGAATTATATTTGCTTAGATGCATCTTTCATTTGCATTCCAGGTAAATAGAGAAACAATTCCAAGAGAGGTAAGAGTTAAAATTGTCCACATAGATTTTAAAATGTCTTTTTTAAAAAATATTTTTATTTATTTATTTTTAGAGAGAGAGGTAGGGAAGGAAAAAGAGAGGGAGAGAAACATCAATGTGTGGTTGCCTGTCACAGGCTCACTACTGGGGACCTGGCTCAGGCATGTGCCCTGATTGGGAATTGAACCAGCAACCCTTTGGTTCTCAGGCCAACACTCACTCCACTGAGCCACACCAATCAGGGCAAAAAAAACATGACCTTAATAGAATACAGTTGCTCATTTCATCAGAGTGCCCTTTTTCCAATTTTCAGGTAAACAGCCATACTTGCAAATAGATTGGTTTCTACAGATATCAACTTACGTAGTCTTTATAGACCAGTTTTCAAAAGAAAACACAACATAGAAAATTGTTGTAGTTTTACAAAAATACACATAAAATAATTAATGTGTTTCTTTGTATGTTTTAATCCCAGTAGTCAAAGGATTAGAATTCAAAAGCTCTTTCTCGAATTGATTAATCACTGTCCCTTATAAGAGACTTAGCTTTAGCCGCAGGCTACTGGCCATAAACATTGTCCATCTCCCCTGAGAATGCTATTCGCCCTTGTAATTGTTCCGCCTTCCACTATCACCAGTGATCCAACCCGAGAAAAGGATATTTTGCACTATCTGTAAATTATTTCTCTGTCTTTCTTCAGAGTTTATGCCACCTATATATACATTATAAACCATGTATTTTCCTTTAAAAATATTCTATAAATGAAAAAACATATCTTTCTATATATTTTGTTTTTTATTTAACTCACTACTATTTTTGAAATGAAGCCATGTTTATTGCATGGACTAAAATATGGAAATTAATTTATATGTTCTAATCTTGTTGAGCACTTCAGTTGTTTGCTTTTCTGAAGGAAGTTTATATGAATTTTCATGTACGTTGGCAAGTCTTTTTCTGGAGTGCAAAGGAGTGAGATTCATGGGTGATAGGATGTGTTTATCTTTGATTTTAGTGTGGTGCCAAACTGTTTTCCTAAAGTGTCCATACCAATTTTTACATTTATCAGCAACCAGTGAGTTCTCATCTTGTTCCACGTCCTTTTCAACACTTGGTATTTCCTGACCTTTACTTATTTATCTTTTTACCATTTTGCTAGGTTGAATGACATTTGATTAATATATGCAGTAAAGAATTATATTCTGTTTATATGTTTACTGACTACTTACTCTTCCTTTTAAAACTGCCTGCTCAAGTTTTTAACCATTTTTCAAATATTTCTGCACAAATATATGTTATATATTACACATTATATTACATACTATGTATTATATGTTATATATAATACATTCTCTAATTTTAGTTCATTCTTCACTCCTTCATAGTGTCTTAGAAAGTTTTATTATTAATTTTAATGTGATAAATAATATTCTTTTTCTTTATGATTTGTGTACTCTTCAGAAAATCTTTGCCTATCACAAAATTATATGTTTATTTCCTGATTTTCTTTTTTATGTTCTATTGATCACACTGTTACAGTTGTTCCAATATTTCCTCCTTTGCCTCTCTGCTTTCAGCCTGCGCCCCATTTCCATAGTCAGTCCCCACCACATTGCCGTGTTGATGGGTCCTTAATATATGTTCCTTGACTTGTCCCTTCACCTTCTTTCAATGAGTCCCCACCTCCCTCCTCCCTCTTACCTCTGTCAGTCTGTTCCATGGATCAGTGTCTCCTGTTCTATTATGCTCACTAGTTTATTTTGTTCATTAGATTCCTCTTACAAGTGTGATCATATGGTATTTGTCTTTCACCAGCTGCCTTATTTTCTTCATTTTTCATAGTTTTCATCTTTTGCATTTAAGTATTGAATCCACATAGAATTGATTTCTAATAAGAGTGTAAAACAGCTAATTTCTTACATTTTTGACTAAACAATTGTGTAGAATAATTTTGCTTAATCACTTTTCCCCCATTAATATGCAATGTCACAATTATAAGATATATAAGGTTACATCTATTTATGTACCTGTTTCAGAACTCTTCATCTTGCCCCATTGACCCATTTGTCTGTATCTGTGCCCAAACCATGCAGTCTTCATTACTGTGCATTTGAATATCGATCTGTGGTCAACAAGACATGGCAGCTTGTATTTCTCCTTTCTTCGTAATATTTCATTTGTTTCATGTGTGTCTTGGTTTATTCTGTTTAGGTGTTCTATGGATTCTTTTTCACATTGCAGATGATAATAATACCATATGTTCCAAATGTTTTACTCTTGTGGCACACATTAACACAAATAGAATTAGGAATTTACACTTGTGGTGAAGATAAGATTGTATCCATGAGAAGTGAACAGTACAGATATGAGTGGGGTATGTTTCTGTTTGTCCTCAAAACCTCCATCCATCCTAAAGCTAAATGATCAATATTTTTATTCTCTTGTAACCTTTCCATGGCAGATATTATATGGTATACTACTTAATTTGAGCAGCTTTTAAAAATGTTTAGTATTTGTCATTTCAGGTGTTTTCGAACTAGAGGTAATTCCAGTCTGACTAGAGATAAATCTCTTTTCTAAATGAAAATCTTTTATGTGGTTTCAACATAGTTTTTTCTAATCATGGATGTTGCCATTGCTACTAATCTTTCTTGGTTTTTAGTACAGTGTTGGGTACACCAAGGTGTTTAACAAGAAACTTGTGAAAGTGTTGATTGTTGAACCACATGTCTTTCTAAATGTAGAAGCTTTATCCAAAAACTAAAACAGGAGCTTTCGTCTTCCTTTGTGTTCCTAACTGTCCCTTCTTTAGATCAATTTATATATTAGTTCTGTCTTTTCAACTGCTACAGGCACTAAATCATAGTTAAAAGTATTATATTTTGTAATGGTGCTTTGAATCTGTGGGATGTAATATTCTCTGTAAAGATTTCATTATTGCTGAAGGCAAGAAATACTTTATTTCCAACATCAAAAGTAAGTGAGATGTTGCTCATCTTAGGAGTCCAGGAATATATAATGGGATCAGAATTACCTTCGGGAATAGAAGTTCACATTAGTAAACTTTGAAGAGTTTAGAATTGTTATTCTTTCTGCAGATGGTCCAAGCTTCCTCCAAAATAACATTCTAACATTTTTAATCCCTTCCACTGAAAAGCCGTGCTCGCACTGTTGGAACTGACAGTGAATAGTCTTGTGTAAACAGCAGCAGTCAGTCTACAGTCCTGGATGAAGACACAAGTTTCAGTAGGACAGGGATTAAAATCCAACCTTTAAGAAAACCCTAAAGAGACTGGTAAGTATATTATTTCATAAATAGATGTAATGCACTTTTACAAATAAAGTTACATTATTCTGCTAAAGTTTTTAAGTACAATTATACCATCTGCAGTGAAGGGCAACATGAAATTAGACTGTAGATCCTGGGTTTGTTTTCTCAATTTCTAGCTTTTCTGTTGTTCATTTTCAAATAATTTGCATTATTTTTTTGCCTTCTGAGCCTATATTTTTGTATAATATTGGGAAAATCTAACTTTATGTTATTACTGTGAAAGTTTAAAGGTGGTATACATAAAAGTAAAATATCTTTCACAGAACTATTTATAGAATGCACCATCATATTTTTTTTCTCCCAAAACTGAAAGATATTTTTCAATAATGCACTAGAAGTTTTCTTCATTTTAAAAAAATTTCTGAGTGCTGCATTTTATTACATTCTTATATCACTTGATATTTTGCAGGGAATATCAATATCTTCTAGTTAGTGATATTAGGAGTATCAGTGATGACTACTTACAGTTTTTGGCTTCAGTATAATTGAGCTCGAGAACTTTCGAAGAATGAAGTCTCTTTTTTTCATTCTCTTAGCTGTTTATGCATCGTTAAAAGTGTTACACATATCCTATTGGAACAATTTAAGATGACATAAGTTATTCTTTTCTTACAATGAGTGATTTTATATACACTCTACTTTTTCCTGAGCATCCTTTTAATATGTATAATGTCATAATATTGATATGTGTATTTAAAACTGTTATCGAAATATAAGTTAAAATTAAAATCTAGAAACTTGAAATTCAAACACTATAATCTTTTCCAGAATGAGTGCCTACAGAAATTCACTTAACAAGTATGCTTCTTTTATTTTTCCATGGACATTCATGGTATACATAAGCCACCAGAGACCATTGTGGGCCTATAAGCTTTATGACATTTTTTGTTTCTTTCTCCAGCCTGGCCATGTTACTATCTACCTATCTTGTATTCATTTTTGATAAAGAGAAAAAATAATATGTAAGAAAAGTTGTCAAGAGAAATGCGAGGACTTCCAGATAAGTTCTGATTTTGAACTCTTGCACTTAATGTCCCTGCTTTTCCAACGTATGTACTAAAATTACAAAAATCATGGTAGCAAATTAGTATTAAAACTGAAAACAAATTTCATCATCATCAAATGCCATAATTGGCAAGGAATTTAATGAAGAAGTGATTGGACAGGGGAATTACATGTTACTAATTGAAATGCAGGATCCAGCAGAAGCAATGCCTGCTTGAGTGTGATTAGTAGGATAATAATATGGGTGTAATGACATAGTTTTGATTTGACTATTTCACCTAAAATGTTATATGGTGTGCTTGAGTGTGATATTATGTTACAGAATTACATGCTTATGATTTTCTACAAAAAAGGCATTGTTTATGTCACCCCCTGTATTTATTTTCTAAGAAATAATTTTGCATCATTTGCATTTATTTATTAGTTTCATTAATCTAACAAAAGACCCTTTAACATTTCTTGTAATACTGATTTGGTGATGATGAACTCCTTTAGCTTTTTCTTGTCTGGGAAACTCTTTATATCTGTATTTCAATTGTAAATGATGGCTTTGCTGGGTTGAGTAATCTTAGTTGTAGGTACTTGATTTTCATCACTTTGAATATTTCTTTCCAATCCCTCTGGCTAGCAAAGTATCTTTTGAGAAATCAGCTGACAGTCTTATGGGAGTTGCTTTGTAGGTAACTAACTGCTTTTCTTTTGCTGCCTCAAGATTCTGTCTGTCTTTAACCTTTTGGCATTTTAATTACAATGTATTTTGGTGTGGTCTTTTTTGGGTCTCATTAGGGACTCTCTGTGTTTCATGACTTGTAGGTCTTTTTCCAACATCAGGTTAGGAAAGCTTCCTTCATTATTTTTTTAAATAGGTGTGCAATTTCTTGCTCTTTCTCTTCATTTTCCTGGCACCTCCATGATGCAAATATGATATTATCAAATATGATTTGTGGTAACTTTTTCTTTTGTTTGATTTAATGATTTTTTTTTTGTTTAGAAAAAGAGAAATAGTGAGTAGTATTTCTGTGTCCAGCTCAGCTTTTTCTTTGACAGGTAATCTTTGTATTCTACTTTAATAAAAATAAATATCAGTTTTTACCTTCTTAATGGAAAGAGAAACAAGACAATAAATCTCTTGATATCAATCTATGGTTTTTCTCTTCACACTTATTAATAGATTGTAGATCATTCTGTGTAAATTGATGGTGAGGGGAAGAAAAAGAAAACTAGTACAGATTTTATTAAATAGCCTTTCAAAATAATATAATTATTTTTGTTTTTTTCAAGATCTTTTTATGTACTCTAATCATGGCTCTATCTCTGGTTTATTCATTGATAGGATAACATTGCATTATTGGTTAGAAAAACTTCTGGAAATTGTATTTCACAGCCAGTAGGGCTTTGATAACCATAGTGACAAAAAGCATAGACTCTGGAACAGATTTTATAAATTCGCATTCCAGGTTTTCTACTCATTACATGGAGTTGTAATACTGACAGTTTATAGAGCATTTTCTTTTCCATAGCTCAATCTATTTCTCTCTTTCTCTATTTCTCTTTCATATGAAGTGAGAGTCAAAATACTACTGATAGCGTAGAGTTACTGTGTAGTTACTACATGCCTTACAAATATGATAGGGTCCAGGACTAAAGATGAACTATTGTTTGTCAGATGAACCATCATACTATAGTCATACCTGTCAGTGCATTATTAAGTTAAGTATATTCATACCACTTGTGTTAAAATAACAACAAAAAGAAGTATGTTTTAATAAAAGAACATGTATTACTAGTTTTGATTTTAGTAACATAATTTGGATTAACTGTATTTATTGTGGAATCAGCCTAAAGCAAAACATTTACTTTTTTTATTTGTAATATTTGGATAGAAATATTTGACTTTGTGGTCTTTTGTGAAGACCAACAAATATAAATTGTATGTTCACCAAAACATTTACTTCATCTATCTATCTCTCTATTATCTATTCACTTACTTAGTTATTCATGTATTTCAGGAAAGTGTCTAGATCATGAAGCTAAAGTGATGATGGAAACAGGAAAAGACCACTCCATTAATGGTCTACAACTTTTACTGGAGTGAAAGCTACACATATGAAAAGTGTCTAGACCAGAATATGACTCATGGTAAATGTTAGAGGATGTATCTGTTTCCTCTGACTTTGCTTCTGTGTTAGAGGCCACCACCACCAATCTTTCAGCTTAATTATGGACAATGTGTATTATACACTCATATCTGAAAAAGTCATGTGACAGCACACCTCTTTGCAATTTAATTAGATTCTAAAATCTAAAAACCAGTTATATTAGTGAACATATTATTTTAAACAATTGTAGACAAATATTTGTTTCTGTATAAAATGTTATTTTATTATGTCATTCAGCAATGGCCTTCAACAATAAAATAAGAAATTGAATAATGTACTCTATTCCTGACTTTTAAGCAATATATTATATAATATAAATTATACATATTATATATAAAGATATTATATATTAAAAAAATATATATTTTTTAAAAGCTTAATATGTACTTGTGGCTCTTTTGTGGGCTGAACTTCCTTTTTCTAAGATCTATGTTTAGATGGCTTTTTAATAACTTGTGTCTACTCATTTTTGCTAAAATTGGATTAAAGATTTAAAACTGAATCATAGTTCAGATTAATATTTCATTCAACATTTGGTAAAGTGGATAAAATAAACAGTTACCATTGTGCTATAAAGTTGATTACTAGGGAATCATTAATTAACTTCCAACACTACAAGGGCCCACAAGAGAGTTGGAGAATTTGCAGGTTTCTGAGTACTTCCCTAATGCTTAGGTTCAAAGAAATAAAAAATAATGCCATCCCAAATTTCATTTTGACTGTCCCTGGAAAGACTCCAATGAATATGCTAAAATGCTTACCACAAGAAGCCAAATATATAGGCAGAGAGGGAGAAGAACATTTCTGCTGAATAGAATACTTATTTCGTTTTATGAAAGCATGTTCCTCTAATACACACCTAATAATGCATAATTTATCAATAAAAGCATAACAAAGCTTTTAAAGATTTCTCTGCTGTGAGAGAAAATAATACATGATATAATGCCCTGTGCATATTTCAAATAATATAAGCAGGTATTTGTGTTATTGCAGTAATTCCATTATTTTTCAATAGCCCATTTGAGAGCTATTTAGTATATGATGCCCTTGAGGCCTTCATTTTTATTATAAACAGACTACTACTGAGCCTACTATTATATTCACAATAATTTGAAATTATAAAAGAAAAATTCTGAAAGCTTTATTAAAGAAACACAATACAAGCTAGCTTAGATTGAAGCTGAAACCCTAATGAGTTCTGAATGCATGATGTCATCAGTGCACAGTATGCAGTGTATGAATTATATGTTGAGAATGAGTTGTATTCTTGTACAGATTCCATGTTGGATGTGATGCTGACACATTAGCCATCAGTACAACCTGGACAGGCTCTGATTCTAAAACAATTATAGTTTAGGATGGTTTAAAATATGTGGCTTTCAGAGAAAGACAAATACTACATGATTTCACTTATGTATGGAATCTAATGAACAAACTGAGCAGAGAAGCAAAATAGAGATAGACTCATAGAAAGCAGGCTGACAGCTCTGAGGGGCGGGTTGATGGCTGGAAGGATGGAGCAGAAAAGGAAAAGGACTCGGGGACATGGACAACAGTGTGGTGATTGCAGGGAGGGGAGGAGGAGGAAGAGGACATAAGGAGGATAAATGGTAATGAGAAAAATACAACAAAAGTAAACTATAAAAAATAAAAAATAAACTATAAAAATAATAATAAAATAAAATGTGTGGCCTTTGTAGCATATATACTCTTTGCTCAAAATGATCCTGAAAGTGTACTTTGATTTTGTGTTAGTCTATGCTTTAGGTAATTGTAATATTCAGTGAAGGATAGAGAATGAAATGAGATTGAAATCAAACACAACGAAGAGTACATAGGAAGTTTTCCGTATGAAGCCTTTCATCTCCAGGTAGCTTAGAGAAATGAAATAGAATAAATTAGCGTCCATCCAACCCTGTTTGAACACTTGACTAAGGTGGTGAATTTCAACCACCAAAGTACAAATTTTAAATGTTTCCATTTGAGTTGACTCTGTATAAATGTGCATGTAAAAGTGTGTGCTTATGTGTTGTTTGTGCATGTCTGTGTGTGTTATGGGGGAATGGAATTTCTCTTAACCGGCATACCAGATAAAAAAGGTTCAAAATAATAAAATCATATATGCATTCTAAGAGGATTTGATAAGCATTCTAATAGAAATAACTCTAATATATCATATGTGGCCATGATTGTGATATAACCACAAATACATTCTTATTATTCATAAGTGATCACAGGTGTGTAGTTGGTCAGTATTGCATCCCTGTTTCTGCCATCTTGGTTCTTACCATTGGCTTATCTCACAATGCATTTCAAGGGATTTTAGGGTTTTCTTTTTAATTTAGTCCACTTTCAGTTTTATTGGTTGGGGTTCTGGTGTTATATCTCCAAATTCTTAAAAATCAAACTAAATTTCCTATCACTTTAATATATCCATTTTCATTTTATATACTCTTTCCTATGCATGTTATACTTTATAACTTCTGTGCTACTATTTATTAATAGAGTTTATATCTTATGTAATTAGTCTACTGACTGCATTTTGGGGGAGGATATTTAATTAGCTGTAAATAATTTTATCCTTTGAGTCTGATGGTTTGCAGTTTGCTTTTTAGTTTTATTTTTAATTTATCTTTCAGAAAATCAGCTATAGCTATATTATATAACAATATTTTGAGCTTTACATAGAATTTCCTATTGACTACCAGGAAAGGAACAGGCCAACCAGAGGGAACAAAAACAGCTAAGTTCATCCTAGGTTTAAGGTGACAAATGGCATTTTACTGTCTAAATTCTGCCTTTGGGTTTTTAACTATAATGTCTCTATTTTGATTACTTACTGCTTTTCCTTCTTTTATCCCTAGCTGTAAAATCTCCTCAAAGGTCTCATTTCTTTTCTTTCCTTCTAAAATAGAAAGATCCAATTAATACCTTCTCTCTCTCTCTCTCTCTATATATATATATATATATATATATATATATATATATATATATAAATGTTTAAAAATATGCCTCTGTATCTTGTGTGGTGGCTAGGGGCATTCTGCAAACTAGGAATGGCTTTCATAGTCTATTTAGCATATACTTGTTTTCATAATTCGATACCATCTCCATTTAATGACTTTTGCATCAATGCATATATATGAATTAGTTAACCTCATTTGCATAGTTTAGTTTTTAGATAAGTGAAATTAAACATTAAAATTTTAGATACTCGAATATGTTAAATTATATGTTCCTTATTAAAGATAATTGATAGGTAGGAAGCTTCATAAAGTTGAAAATAAAAATTACTTCAACAGAAAGAAATAGTTTACAAATTAGAATATCATTCCATGTTATTTAAATTCCATATATATTTGAGGCAAAAAAAGAAAGTACACAAACACACATCCCTCGAAAGCATATCACAGTTTTAGTAGCAAGTTATAAATTTACCATTCTGCTTATTTTGACTTACTTCTTAAGGTTTTGATTATGATAAATGAAAGAGAGGAAGAAAGAGTTAAGCCAAGCTTTATAAAAATAATTAGAAACTTACAATTTCAAAGATAATAGCTTCATTGTTTTTAGGAAAATTGAGCTTTAGTCTATTGAAAAATAACAATATCATCAACTGATGTGTTATTACAGTACATTATTAAAAGAAAGTAGCAACAGCCTTTCATTTTCCTACAGCCGATTTACAACATGAAAGCTCCCAGAAATTACAATAAATGATCATTTTGAGGGGAGAGATTTTCCTCTTGCAAAATAAGTATTCAAAGCTTTTGTGGAGACATTAATTTCTTTGAAAATGAAATGTCTGATGAGGCTTGTCTGTAATTAGGAAACATCAGATAAAGTCTTCCCATTGTATAAACAGGTTGGAACAACTATTTCACAGTAAATCAGAATTTCATGATCAAGCTCTGTGATAAACTCTTTTGTATCACTCACTAAATCATAATGTGTGACAATGGGGACACTCAATAAGCCCTGAAGAACTGCATAATAAATCGTGAAATTTCACAAGTTGCACAATAAGCTGCACTGTATTAGTCTCTAAATCATAGGCTTTCACCATAAAGTCACACAGTTATACAAAGAATTTTTTTACATCACCATGTTTACTATTATTCTAAGGCATCCTCAGTTAAGAATACAACTCACCGTTAAACTGAAATACCCCCTCTCACAGTAGCCATGTTATTGAGAGATTCCGTTTGTTTGCATCAGGGGAAAAGAAAAAAATCTAGTTTCATTAAAATAAGCCTAAATAATAAGAATTAATGGTAGCAGCAACGTTTGTGAGATAACTTATTTAGAGTAGGTATTATAAAACAGATATTAAAGTAGGTTAAAAGTTAAGCACTTAGAACAAATGGTAAATATGAATACACTAAACATAATGACAAGGGAGGGATTATATTAAGTTTAAATAGGCAATCACAATTATATAAAACATGTTGTGTGTGTGGAGTGAAAAGAGATGATATATACAATGTTTTAAAAGGTGTGTTTTTTGTCTAATTTTGAAAGTTGTGAAATATGTTTAAACTTTTTTATAATTTGTGAATTTATTTGACATATATAATGTGACTTGTATAAAATAAGAATTCAAAAACCACTAGTTTGCATCCTACTTCCATTGCTAAATTAATATACAATGAAAACTGTACAAGAACAACAATTAAAATAAAATTTAAAAAAGAAAAATAAGGCTAAGAGAATTATAAAATGGATAAAGGACTTGAGTATTTTCTCCATTAAGATAAGAAGATCAATAAGAATATGGGAAGGTGCTCAACATTATTAGTCATTAGGGAAATGCAAATCAAAAACATAAAAAAAAAACATTTCATTCCTACTAGAAAGGCTAGAATAAAAAAGAAAAACATAAATAGCATTGACAAAGATGTGAAGAAATTGGAACCTTTATATAGTGCTGCTGTTATTGTAAAGCCATTCAGCAACTTTGGAAAAGATTTGGATAGTTTCTAGAAATGTTAAAAATATAATTAACATATGACACAGAAATTCTACTCCTATGTATACACCAAAGATAAGTAAATAAAAATATCCACACAAAAATCTTATATGAATGTTCATAGCATTGTCATTCATGACAGCCAAGTACTGGAAAGAGCCCAGATGCCTATCAACTGATAAATGGTTATATCCACACCATGAGGTATCAGTTGTCATTAATAAAAAGCAAATGCTGATATTTGCTACAACGTGAATGATCTTTAAAAACATTATACTAAGTGAAAGTCAGATACATAAAGCTACAGATTTTATGATCCTGATTCAGAAATGAGATCTATAGAGACAATAAGTAAATTAGTGGTTGTCTAGGTCTGGGGGCAAATGAGGGAAGTGGAACGTGATTTCTAATGGGTGGGATTTCCTTCGAGGGTGATGGAGATAGTCTAAAATTAGTAAAAGATGGCTGCGCAGCTCTGTAAATACACTATGAAACACTAGCTTGTATAATTAATAAGGGTAAATTTTATGTTATTTTAATGATACTTCAATGAAGCTTTTACTTAAAGTAAAATATATATATATGCGATGAGGTCTGTCCAGAAAGTATCCATCTGTGTGATTAAAAAATAGAGACACTTGTTGAAGAAGATATAAGAAACAGTGTACATAGGACAGTGATTCCTCAGTCCCCTTGCCAGTAGATACCTTGAGACCTCACACAGTTCCCCCATCGCCATCAGCTGACCCTTCATACTTTCCTGAATCTCACTGATGGTCTGAAATCTGTTCGCTTTCAAAGGTGATTTTAGTTTTGGAAAAAGCCAGAAGTTGTAGGCAACAAATCTGGGCTGTAGGGAAGCTGAATCACCTGGGTGATTTGATGTTTTGCCAACAAACTCTGCACAGGGTACGATGCATGAGTGCGCATGTCATGGCAATGAAGCTGCCAATCACCAGTTGCCCCTAGCTGCAGCCTTCTGAATCATCAGAATAGTTTCTGCTGAGAAATGTTCAAGCTCAATGCAAAATTTGATGCAGATTCATTGCTCTGGTCACTCCGTCATTTTGAACACTAGGGCCACACAGTGCACATGCTCATGCAAAGATGTCTACCGCCCCCACTGACTAGTACAGTAAAGTTGTCATTGTTCACGCATGTGCATTCCAGTCCATTCTTTTTGGCTGCCGAGTTGCATTGATGTTACACAAACCATTATATTAACAATGGCTTGACAACTATAAATATCAACTGCTATAAACCTACATTTTGGAAAAGAACATGACAGGACGAAGAATTAATTTTTGTGTGGTATTCTATGCTGAAAGAAGAATCAATAAAAGTTCTGTATCATGTACAAATTAAATTTACCATAAATTGGTTTTGGTATCATACTAGGAGTATTTTTCATTGAAAGTATTAATAAAACTCTATTGTGGAACATTCTGGTTCATTGAATGGCTACTGACACTTCTCTGACATTCCTCTAAGAAGTGTATTTATATTTTTTATAGAGAATTTACTTACACTCAGTGTTTCTATTAGAAACCTTCTTTAAAAGATTTCACCTATTTGTACCAGTTTATGTATCAGTTGCGGATGTTGGAACTAACAGATAACTTTAAGCCACACTTTGTAAACACATGGCTTTTCAGAATTTGTGTGCTGCTGAATGGAAGTTTGCATGCTATCAACATGGTAATTAGGTCCTAACATCTACTGGTAAGGGAGATATTTCTCTTTTTTTTTAATATGGAAAGTTTGGTTTTTTTTTTACTTTTTTATTAAATTTATCAGGGTGACATAGGTTAATATAATTATATAGGTTTCAGGTGTACCACTCTGTATTTCTTAAAAGCAGTTTGCTCATTGGCATTTCCTTAAACAAGCCATGAAGTGCATTCAGCACCATCTGCCAACAAGTCTGTCCACCTGTTTTTTTCCTGTCAGAAGCAGAACAGATTACAGCTGGTAGGCTGAACCCACTATGAAGTAACTTGTTTAGGGGGCATGCACAAGATAATTTCCATTGCATCTTTAAATACTGGCATCACACTCAGGAAAGCAAGAATGTCACATTATGAGAGACATAGGGTTCTGAACTGAACAAAGGCAAAGCCCCATCTCCCATTCACTTCATGGCACATGCTCATTCAATATGGTAATCCACAAGTCACCTTAAGTGCATTACTGTTACTGTTACATTACTGTTGTCTTCACTTCCTCCCTTGTTTTCTGCCTTCTTTCCTTCTTTTCGCCAATGCTTCCTATTTCTTAGCACACCTCTTAAAACCATGTAAATTCAGTGTATGGCTCATCTGGCCTTAAGTTTAGATTTTTTAAAAAATCTATGGCACATAAAGATCAATTTTTTTTATTAAGTGTTCTTTTTATGTCTTCTTCCTGGGTGGTACCTAATCAAATGAACATTAAGTTCCTACATCATTGCCTTGTGGTAAAATGCATTCCTATTATCTAAAAGCTGCCTTTCAGCACGACAAATTATTTTTCTTCAATCAGTACTTAAGGAAAATTTTAATGAACCAAGAAGAACACATGGTTTATGCATCAATATTTTTCCGCAGAGTTACTTCTCTTTCTGCAAGCACTTTGCACAATGGCCCAGGAGGCGGCTGGGACATAAAGATCAGGGGGAGCAACAAACGGTGAGAAAGAGAATTGAAACATTACCTGCACAGACTGATTGCTGGCAGGTCTTTGCTGTTTTTCATAAAGCTGCCCTATTGTTTTCCTCTCCTCTAACTCCACTACCCAACTTGTTTCAACACTTGTCAAAGCCTGGGAGGTGACAGAAAATTCTAAGATACAGGAAATATTGGCATGTCTTAATGTTTAAGGTAAAAAATTTCAAAACATTTGTTTGATTTTTCTAAAACCACATGAAGTTATCAGAATAGGTATTTTTTTTATATTTCATGGAGAGTTATGCAGGCATCTAATATTACAAAAAAATTTCATTCTTCTTTTCATTACCCTGGAACCTGTCGTATTCAAGCCCACTGTTTTTCACCTTGCGGCAAAGAACAGGTATTTACACGGGCCATCAAGTGCCTCACCTTTCCATGTCTGGTCTTTTTCACTTTAGCAAGAAGCAAGGGCTTAAATTTGTATAGAGCTTTTCAATATAACATTACAATTGAATATGTGAGCACTTAGTAGAGCTCATTAGGCAATTGCATGACAAATATTCAGTGAATAGTAATAGTGGGTTGTTCGGTCAGTTGAAACAGTCAACCTTGTTCAGATTTAGAATTTATACCTTCTGTCCTAGTTTTCACACTTTTTCCAGCTCCACTGACTGTATCACTTACAGAGTTAGTCTCAGCTCATTCCATTGATGTTCAAGAGCTCAATGCTACATTCTAGAATTTTCATGTGATAGGAGAAACTTTCTTAACAGGATGTATGTAATGACTCTGGTAGTAGAGAAAATACACTGTATACATAAAACCTCTAGGTTCTTCTTATAGAGGAGAGGGACAAATTACTTATACTTCTCATGCAGCATTCCCTTCCTCTCTCTCCTGATCTAGAGAGCACCTCAGTGATTTCAAGCAACTTACTGAGCTGAGGTTGCTCCTGAATTTCTTATCTGGACAGCAAAATGGCAGGCAGGCATGGAAAGGCATCATCTACATCATTCTAGGACATACTTATGCAGGGATGACAGGTTGTGCCCTCTGTTGATGGGCACAAGTAATCCAGAGATATGGGACAGCCAGTCTCTTCTTGGTGGCCTGCCTGGACCACTACAAATTCCCCTAAGCAAGGAACAAAGGGAGTGGCTAAGGTATGCTCCCTTCATTAAGCCTGCCTCTGAAGATCCAGTGAGTAGCAGACATTCTTCCAGACCTCAGATACTGACTAGTTTAAGTTTCACTGGCCTGGCATACTGAAAGCAGGCACTGAAGTTTTGTTTAGCTTTCTTCCTCTTAGCTCCAGAGGAGCTGCCAAAAAGGAGACACAGCTCTCAAATCCATCACACACTGGCCATCTAAAGTTCAATGACTTTCTCCTTCCAGAAAAAGGAGATCACAGATTCAAGCAAACAAGCAGCCATTCCTTTACAATGTAGATGTGTAAAGAATACCGCCTTACCACTGATAAGTGGATGACCTGGAGCAGGTGGCTGAGAAGCTCAGGCCCAAGAATGAGGACTCTCTGAGCCATGTCACACTCACATCCTACATCAATGACACACATTTGTCCTCTGCAGTGATTGGTACCCTCCCAGAAATGACCACTCTAGTCTTTTGAATATCTTCATAAATACACACACACACACACACACACACACACACACACACACACACTAATCCAGACCAACTACAATATAAAACTGAAAATGAATTCATCCACAACTACAAAGAGTAGGTTGCCTCCACCGATTTCTCCCTTGACCTACTTCAGTCTCTTTCCAAAACTAAGCATGATTAATCAAATTAAAATATTTCATATTGATTCTCTGCATTACTGATTTTCAAAGTGTTGTCATTGGTGCAAGAAAAAATTCTGGGGTCAGGCTGCAGACCTACAAAATCAAAAGTATTCTGGGGCCAAAGCTCAGCAACCTGTAATTGAATAACCCTTCCAGGTGTTTTTGATGCACTTGAATTTTGACAACCACACTCTACACAAAACCTTGCAATGGCTGACTCCGAGTTAAGGCCAATAATGTCTGTGAGATAGTAAAAGACTGAAAGAAAATTTCTCCTTTCCTACCTTGTCCTCATTGTCAAGCTCTTCAGATCTACTGTTTTCCTGGCTGTTCCTTGAATAAAACAGATTCTCTAAGGCCTCATTGCATTGTACTTTTACTTTCCTTTGACAAATAGGGGAAGGGTCAGTCAAGGATTCCCTATGCATTCCTTATGCATAAAGGACCCATAGACAAAGACAAAAGGGGGTAGGATTAATGTGGGAGGTGGGGATGGGCAGTGGGAGGGACAGTAATGGGGGGATAATGGAGACAACTGTAATCAAACAACAATAAAAAAAGAAAAAAGAAAGAGTAAAAGGTAAAAAAAAAAACTAGCACATGAAAACTTTTGTATTTATAATATTTTTATGTGTTTTATCCTTCATTATAACTACATTTTCTTTCCACATCTTTCCTTCTTATCATGAAAGGCCAATATTGTGTAAAATTCTTCTCCATTCTCTTTCTTTTTAAAAGATTTTATTTATTTATGTTTAAAGAGAGGGGAAGGGAGGGAGAGAAATATCAATGTGTAGTTGCCTCTCACACCCCCCCATTGGGGACCTGGTCCGCAACCCAGGCATGTGCCCTGATTGGGAATCAAACTGGTGACTCTTTGGTCCACAGCCAATACTCAATCCACTGAGCTGCACCAGCCAGGACTTCTCCATTGTTTTCTTTCAGAATTCCTTAACTGATATTGGAATCATAACTTATCATCTTCTGTATTTTGGAAATATCTTGAACATTTTCCATATCAAAGTAAAACATATTATTCCATCTGATAATTATCTCAATTGTCTACAGTGCTATTCACAAAGAAAGTAATTACTACTTAAATTTTTGTCAGAATTATTTTTATTCTAAGGTTAATTATTACTTCTTTACCTTTTATATATGACTTACTCAGAAATACTTACCACTGTGTTTAAGAAGCTACAGAAACATGCTCGTGGCTAGTCCCTGAAGAATCCTTTTCAGGACTCCACCTAATTGTATTATCTCTGAAGTAGTGAAGCCAGTGTGGACCAGTGGAAACTGCAGGGATTGGGACTGAGCATTATCAAATTTGCTGCCCCATCCTTTGACCAAGTCATTCAGCATCACTAGATTAAAATTTCCTCATCCACAAAATTAAAGCTTTGGACTTGAGGCCAGTAATTGATCCTGATTTCACCGTCTTTGACATTTGCATTTTTTTTCACCCACAAAATTAAAGCTTTGGACTTGAGGCCAGTAATTGATCCTGATTTCACCGTCTTTGACATTTGCATTTTTTTTTTCACTTTACTTTCATACCAAACAGATTTCCCTGCAAAGGATAGATTTTCAAGCTTCTTCATTTCTTTTTTTTTTCTTTTTTTTTTGCACCTAAACTGTTGATTACCACGAGTTGGGCAGAAAAGAACTTCCTGCAGGGTATTTGATAGTTTTTCCTTGGTCAACCTGTAAACTAAATACTTGTCCTCATGTTGGAGCTGATTAATAATTTTCTTTCATAATTGTCATCATTTAACCACTTTCACTAAGTGTATCGTGATCAGAAAGGAAGATATGTGTTAATTTAATTACTCTTTTATCACCTTGGATTCAAATTGTTTTGTTTGTTTCTAAAGTTTGATAATTATCCATGTGTATATATATGCATTAAATATTTGATCATTATCAATGTATAGACATTTATTCAATTACAGTTTACATTCAGCATTGCTCTGTACGAGTTTCGGGGGTATAGCATAGTGGTTGGACAATCACATACTTCACAAAGGGGTCTTGTGGCTCTAACTTTGCAGCCCAGTGTGGGCACTTGGATACCTTCAGTGCACACATCTAGTCTTCCTCCTTCATTTTCTTCCTACCTTTTGTTTAGTTGAACCAAAGAAATTCACAGCAATACTTCTCTCAATAATTTCTTTGTTCAAATATTTTTTTCTTAATTTTATTATTGGACTAAATAAAGGAAAGAATGAATGAAGGGATGGATGGTCAGCTTCATTCAAGATACTAATATTCTCCTACAAATATTAAATCAAATAAAAATGCCACTGGTATATGCTCAGAGAGCAATGGGAAACTATCATTTCAAAAAATGAGGATGGTGAAAACATTTTAATAATAAGTCTAGGAAATGACTAAGTATTTTATTTATTTTTAAAAGGCTTTTAATTTGTTCATTTAAAAATGCTTTGGGTTAAAAAAGTTTTAACTGTAAACAATTTTTTTGAATCAAAATGTTAAGCAGAATGATGAATAGGTGTTTTGTGTAGCTCTGAAGCTCTTTGGTTTCAGTTAGATAAGCAAGAATTGAAAAAATACCATATAAAATGCATAAATTGTATTTATTTATATGAATTACTTGATGATTTTTGTAAGTTCAATGTGTTTGTTGTTTATTTTCTAGTCTCCATGTCAACTGTTCTCTAGGGACACTGTAGAATTTGTAGAAGTGTTGCTATTACATGTTCTTTTTTTATTACCTCGGTAGATTTTATCTGTCATTCTTTACTTCACTTATCAAAATGAGCCTTGCCATTTTATCAACTCTGGTTGCATATCTGAAGAATAAGGGGAGTAAGAAATGACAGAAAGAAATAAAATTATATAATCTAGCAATCATGTTCTCATTCTCTAAATTTTCTCAGAATAGCTGTCACTTATGATCCCAACTTCATGATATTTCCCATGTGGGTAATTAATTCTCTTACCACTGAAGACACTTTTATCCACCAGAGTTTCATCTAACAAACAATTTTTACAGGAAAAATCTAAATGGTCTCATATTTGTCTGAAAGATGTTTGTAGTTGTGGAACAACTACTTTCCTACTGCTTGCATATGCTAAATTTAGTTACATACTAAATTTTCTTTAAATAATAATGTACTGAGCTCTATATATTTATGACTGAGTTTACACCAACACAATTGTTATCATCGGCAAACAAATACTAGTAAAGTATCTAGTTTTAAGCACATTCACTCAATTCTTACTATAATTTATTGTGGCATAATGAATAAGTTGACTGTAACTTCCTTATCCAGAGTCCAACATTTAGTGTTAATTTTGTGTTTGTTTAGAATTAAATGTTAAAGTGTAATAAAATTATATTTCTGGAAATGAAAGTATTACCCCACCTATAGTTATAGTTATATTAACCTGCCTAAATAATTCATAGACTCTTTCCAAGTGTACTGAATGTGGCAGCTTTTGAAAAACAGATGGAGATTGAAGACAGCATGGAAGAGAAATACTGCAAAGTGATTAAAACTAAAACTTCTAATGGGGAGGATACACCAACCACCAAATGAGACCAGTCACCAACCCATCAGGAATAATGACGGAAACATGAGGGCTGTAATTACCCACACTGAATGCACCTGTGTTACCAAAATTTAAAGAGAGAAAGATTGAATGATGGCTGTTTTGTTTTGATGCTAAGAGAAGATTCTACAAGGAGAAGGCATGTGGACCCACTAAAGGATAAGGTATATGATAACATAAGACTCGGATAACATAAAGGCTCAGGTTGCTGGGGAGAGAATTGCAGGCAGAGAAAGAAGCAAGTCTAAAAGTCCTAAGTTAGGAAGGATTCTTAAACATGATACCAACTTTTTTTTTAGCATGCTGAGGCAAATAATATTATGTTTATATTCTTTCCTTTCTTATGCTTTTATTTGTTATTTTGAAACTAATGTAAAGATGTTATTTACCCTATATTGCCTAATAACAAATATTTGAGAATATTAATTTTTCTGATCACAGGCTTCCCTCTGTCCCATGGGTTTTATTATATAATGAATTTTTAAAATTGGTTTTCATCCATGAAGTAGAGATAATAGTAGCATGCATCTTCTAAGATCATCTAAGTATTAAATGAGTTAATAAAATTATAGTGTTCAGGCGTGGAAAACAATATGATAATTAGTCAACATATAGCTATTTTTCCTCTTTATCTTTCTGTTTTATTATTATTCAAGTATTTGTATTTTATTATATATTATTTGAGCTGTATTGTACATTATTAAACTTTGTTTTGTGCATCTTACTGACTTAAATTACATTAATATGTGTATTTCATAATTTATTAATTCTAGATAGAATTTTTATTCCACTATAATATCCATAAAAAATTAGAACATGTATTTCCTTGTATCTGCATGTCTATCATTCTATATTTTCTTGTTACTCTCTTTCCATCCACTATCCATTTTTGATTTTGTATATATTTATCAAACTTATATTTTGTTCTGGAATTGAAGCTATTTAGTATTATCTCCATAGTTAATTATTTTTATTGCTGTATAAAAAAAATTATTCCAAAACTTAGTGACTTAAAAGAGCAACCATTCATTATCTCTCAGTTCTGTGGGCCAGAATTCCAAGTGTTGCTTAACTGTGTCTTCTTTTAGCTTATCATCTTTCCTGAAGTTGCAGTCAAGCTGTTGGAGGGCATGCTTTCATCTTAAAGTTTTTGTTTTCTTTTTTCTTTGAAGTGAGCACTAGTTTTATTACAGAAGAGATAGGGAACTTCTGTCAGCTACTTTTGTTTAGCTATGCACATTCTTAAAATGAATATTAATGGATGCATGTACTTGTTTGGCTAATATATATACGTATATGTATACATGTGTATATATTTGCTGCTGCTGCTGTTCAAGTACAGTTGCCTCCATTCCTCCTCCCCCACTTCTCATCTCAAAGTCTGACTCAGAGGTTGTATCAGGACTCAGTTCCTCACAGGCTGTTGAACTGAGTCCCTCAGTTTCTCATGGATTCAGCCCCTTCCAGCACAGGTCTCGGTGCAGCTCAGGTCATGGCTACTGCCTCACTTCAGAGCAAGTGAGGGAGAAAGAGGATCTGAGATGAAAGACATTGTCTTCTTACGGTCTAATCTTGGAACTGATTTCTGCCCTACTCTATTCCTTAGAAGGGCTTGCCCATGTTGAAAGGAAGGGAATTACACAAAGAAATGGCTTCCAAGAGGCAGGGACCATCAAAGGACTTCTTAAGGGCTCCGAGCAGGAATGGCTTCAGCGCTCACAGCTTGATCTTTTAGGGCCACAGTCAACAAGGCTGCATTATTTAGTATGTATCACCTTTTCTCTGTTCCAATTTCCCAGCATCAACTATATTCTCCTCTTCTGAAGCTTGTCATTTGAGTTTAATATTGTAGGATTTCTGCTTTATAATTTATATTTATGTTTATTAAGAGACAAATATTTAGTTCAGTAATGCTTCTACATTATTTTAAGTGCTATGAAAATTCTGTAATAGATACGATTTCCCTTCAGTTTTATAACTGAGATAAAAGGGCCACATCTCTTATGCAGAAACCTTGGTCAGATGTGCTTTAGTGCCCAGAATGTTTCAGAGAGGAGGTATGGTCCATCCACTGTATGTTTTGTCTCAGCTCCGGAAGTGTGTCCAGCAGCACGTCTAATCAAACATAATACTAAAATATTAAAATACCTCCTGTTAAACATTTGATATGCACAGTAAGTGGAGTTAATAGAGAATCTAAGTGTCTTCATGGTAATTAGAATAAATTTTACTTCAAGTATTTTTGCAAAAAAAAACATTCAAAATCTTTTCGTTGTCTGAGCATTTGAATTTTGGAATTGCAGATAAGGGGATGTTGGCATGTGAATTTATAAAGATGTTATCCACAAAGTCTAGCAGTTGGCAACTGATTCCCCTAAGATTTCAAGCCGTGTGTCCAAACTCCAAGATCACATCCTAAGAACTGCACCTCACTGCCTAGAGACACATGGGGACCCGCACCGCTACCCTAGAAAAGGCCTTGTCAATGTGATGGCAGGGGCCACTATGCCAGGCTGTATGGGGCAAAGCAAAATTTTTTTAAGTCAACAGTTTATATGTTTACAATATATCAGATTTGTGAACATCTTGTCAAGACATATGCCTTGAAGGTGGACCCCAGTCCAGACTCTCTGTTTATCTCCAGTTTCCTCTTTCTTCTTGAATGCCTTGAGATAGGCATCCACTCCCTGAGCCCAGCTGGCTGGGCACTCCATTATTCTGCAATATGCAGCCAAGTTTCCTAAGTCTTATCTCAGGAGGCAAATGGTTGGAATCCCAACAGGCACTTAAACCATGCTTCCCTGGTGCTTCCTTGATGCCAGCTTCATTACCTGCCAACTTCCTAGGTAGTGTGAAACCATCCATGATGAGTGCCACTACTGTGGATTCGGATAACTCACATTTTTAAAGATTTTATTTATTTTATCTTTAAAGGGGAAGGGAAGGAGAGAGGGAAAGAAATATTAATGTGTGGTTGCCTCTCATTCGTCCCCTGCTGGGAACTGGCCTGCAACCCAGGCATGTGCCCTGACTGGGAATGGAACTGTGATCCTTTGGTTCACAGGCCCATGCTCAATCCACTTAGCTACACCAGCCAGGGCAGATAACTCACATTTTTAAAGACAGTCATGTGCTATTTTCAACTTCTGGTTACAGTTTTAATAACAGGACAGTTGGGTGTAAGTTAAAGCAGTATAATAAAAATGTGTCTAAATAAACATGGTTGGGGGAACTGATTCTAAACTGTTCCTAAATTTAAAACACACATTTTATACACTAATTATTTTATCTTTTACTTAAATACAAATATCCTTTAAAAACACAGGAAAGAATAGTTCAAGTACTACATACCTGCCACACAGAATTGTTAATGTTGAAACTTTAACTTGATATATGTCATCCAATGAGTTCATTATTACCAGCTGAAGCAAGGACAGCTGTGACCTCTCTAATCTCCTCCATTTCCTTGAGAGAATCACCCTTTGGAAGCTGATATGTAACTTTCACATTAATGGTTCTATAATTTCAGTACACAGATACAAATGTATGAGCATCATCTCTAAACAGAAATTTTGGGAACAACCTAAATGTTTCTCAATATAAAAAATAGTGAAAAATTTAAATGCATGCACATAATAATAATTGCACACATTTATATTAATAAATACATTAGGTTATTATACATGTTATTCACTGTTGTGATTATATTAATTAAATTAATTACCGTATTACATGCAGTTATATGATAGATATGGTATTTATTATTATAGTATATAGTATAATTATATAGTAATATATGGTTACTATAATTATATTAACACTATCATTGCAGTATCAATATTAATATAATTGTTTCGCTATTGTGTTGACAAGCATATGCTCCAGATACGTACATAGATCACATTTTAAGTGTTCACAACACACAAAACTTTCTTTAAAATTCTTCAGTAGTGATAGAGAAGAATGTTTACCAAAAATGTTGATAATGCTGTTTGCACTATGAAATTTTGATTGCAAATTCTTCCAGATCAAAGAAGTCTCCTGTAAAGCCCTAGAAACTATTCTTTAGAATGACCACTTGCTAAAACGGTAACATTGGGTAGCAAACAAAGGAAGCACAGTTAGAAAGTGCTGACTGTAATACAACTGCGCCACAGGGTGAAAGCACTTCATTTGCTTCGCTTTGTCCAGTAATGTAAAGTGCGTTTACAGGGAAGTGTAGTAGTTATTTTTGTCAACTAAGTTCATTTTTTGCTCAGCGAAGCCAGAAGTCATGTACTAACGTCCACTTGTATAACCTGAGGGTTAAAGTTTATCTTGCCAGATAAACCAATCTACTTGTACATGTCATCCATTGATTGTGCAACCCTCTGATTTCAGTTGTAAAAAATCAAAAGATGCATGGAATAAAACTGAAAAAACATACTTTCAACAGAATTTCTTATTATTTATCTGTATATTTCCAAATTACTTAAGGGAGAAAATTTATGAGACATGTGCTGTCAAATTTTAATTAAAATGAAAAGAAATGCAATAATATTCATAAGCCTACAGAAATCTTTAATATTTATAATCAATGAATTCCCATACCACAGAAAAAATTGTGGTTAATATGCAAAAGAAAATAGCTGAACACAGATTTCGAATATATGTCCTTCAAATCTTTATAAATAAAATGCATGTGTTCTATATTTCAATAAACAGATATTATTTTTACAACAACCACTGACTGGTAAAATTATACGATTTTATTATTATGATTTAAATATATACACAAAATGTCCTTTACATTCAGTTTTACCACCCGCCACACATTTTTATTCAAGAGCTCCTCCTAAGAAGAACTTCACTTCAATGTTAATTATGGAGGTTTGTCCCTATTTTGGCTAAGATTGGAACTTGAACAAGGGTCGAAAACTCAAATGCTACCAAAGTGTGTCTAAGCACTTACAGTTTTATTGCCTTCTTTCGTCCGAGTTTTGCTTTCTTCTCTCTTTGGTGAATGTAACCCAGAAGCATGAATGGAAGATATTTTCCATTGGGAAGCAGAACAATGAACATTCCTTGAACTATGTTAAACTCAAGCATTAGTGAAAGTGTTGTATGTGGCTTTGCAATGTGTAATTGTGTTTTCCTTTGGCATATATTTAATTTCATTTGGAGTGAGCTGTAAAGTTTTCTAAGGTTTCTCTACCCATGTTATTGTAATATTCATTCTTGAAACCAATGTATTAAATCTATCCTTTTTGCAACTGAAAAACTTGTTAAATAACCTTCTATTTTCTTTTTTAACCAATTTTTAACTGATTAAAAAAATATTTTATTTTACTTTTATGAGATTTTATTTATTTATCTTTAGAAGAGAAGAGAGGGAGAGAAACATCAATGTGTGGTTGCCTCTCGTGTGCCCGCCGCTGGGGCCCTGGGCTGCAACCCAGGCGTGTGCCTTACCCTGGGAGTTGAGCAGGCGATCCTTTGGTTCACAGGCAGTCACTCAATCACTGAGCCATGCCAGCCAGGGCAAATGGCCTTCTATTTTCATGTAGGAAAAGAAAAATGAGTTTTAAATAATAGATTATAAATGAGATAAAATCCAAAACAGGGACAAGTCTCTCCCACACGCAAAAGAGAGCAAGAGCAGGAGGCTGCAAGTTGATAAAATGTCCTGCTGCATCTTCTAGTAGGCATTTGTCTTTTCAGTTTTTCCTCCTAACAGAATTTAAGATTTCCTCTGATATTCATACTGATATGCTTTGTCTCAAAGTATTCCGTTCTTTTTGGAATGTTGAATGAAAATATTAAATATCAAAATATCCATTTCAAACAGGGGCCTGAAAATAAATTTTATGTTCAAATATAAAGAAACCTTCTATAAACTACCCCAGAGAATATGCTTGAAATTATGTGTAAACATTTTAAAGATATACTAGAGAATTACCTTCAAATACTAAATCCTCTAGGGATAAATTTCTATATGCAATTATACAATATGTGAAAAATTAAATATGGGAAAATGCAAATAATATGTATTTTATAATGAAAATGAATAAATGGAACAAGCATGTTTTTTTTTATTGAGGTATATCTGGCATATACTCATTTAGTTTCAGGTGTACAGTGTAGGGATTTGGCATTTGAATACCTTGTGAAATGATAAACATGTTAAGTCTAGTGCCATCTGTTACCATACAAACATAGCACAGTGCCGTTGACCATGCCCTTCACGCAGTACGTGATGTCCCCATGCCTTATTCATTTCAGAAGAGGAAGTTTGTTCCTCTTAATCCCCTTCATCTACCTTGCTCACTCCCCTGCACCCTTCTCTGGAAACAATCAATTTGTTTGCCATGTCTATGAGTCTCTCTCTCTTGTTTGTTCATTTATTTTGCTTTCCAGATTCCTCATGTAAGTGAAATCATATAGTATTTGTCTTTCTTCCTTTGATTTGTTTCATTTAGCATAATACCTTCTAGTTCCACCCATGTTGTTAGAGATGTCAAGATTTCACTCTTTTTATAACTAATATTTCATTTTATACACACACATACATATGTGCATATACATATCTTATTTGTCTATCTATTGAAGGATATATAGGTTACTTTTATATCTTGGCTATTGTAAATAAGGCCACAATGAGCATAGGGGTGAACATATCTTTTCAAATTGTGTTTGCGCTTTCCTCGTATATAAACCCAGAAGTTGAATGCTGGATCATAGGTAGTTCTATTTTTAATTTTTTGAGAAATTTCCATACTGTTTCCAAAGGAGCCATACAAATTTATACCAACAATGCCCAAGAATACCCTTTCCACCATATTCTTGTCAATACGTATTTGTTGTCTTTTTGACTAACAGCCATTCTGACAGGTGCGAAGTGGTGTCTCATTGTGGTTTTGATTTGCATTTCCCTGATGATTTGTGATGTTGAGCATCTTGTCATGTG
Organism: Anoura caudifer; assembly: GCA_004027475.1. Classification (NCBI taxonomy): domain Eukaryota; kingdom Metazoa; phylum Chordata; class Mammalia; order Chiroptera; family Phyllostomidae; genus Anoura; species Anoura caudifer. Next base: position 57,223 of record PVKU01005341.1, on the reverse strand, counting down.
TTCATTGGTCTTCTTTTTATATATCTTCTTTGGAAAAATGTATATTCCAGTACTCTGCTTATTTTTAATAAGAATTTTATTTATTTTTTGTGATGGAAGAATGTCATTTATTTTCCCATAATATGTTTACAAGCAACTTTTCAGGAACATAGCTCTTTTGCTAAGGTAGGAACATCTGTATTTACAACACAGATCCAAAACACCTACATGTTTTTTTCTGTATAACACAGCATGTTTCTCTTGGCTGGAACAATGTTTTATCTTCATATTGAGCAGGAATTTATAAATAGGTCACTTGTGGTATTTAGGCCAGAAGAACATTTAGTCATTAGATTTGTTTTAGGGAAAGTGGTGAAGTGTAGCGGCATAAAATACTGTGCTCTTTCTACTTTGGTACATGCATGCAAAGTTATCATCCGAAGTCTTCTTTAATTCAATTTTCAGTTTTTCCTGGTCTTCTACTAGTGTGTTTATTTATTTATTTACTTGTTTATTTACACAATGGAATACTACGCAGCAGAAATAAAAAGGGAAGCCCTAGCCTTCGCAACAGCATGGATGGAACTGGGGAACATTGTGCTAAGTAAAATAAGTCAGGTGGTGAAAGACAAATACCATATGATCTCACCTATATGTGGAACCTAATCAACAAAACAAATAAGCAAAATAGAACTAGAGACATGGAAATAACGAGCAAAATGACAGTGATAAGGGGAACATGGGGAAAGAAGGATAAGGGTTAAGTCAAGGAACAGGAGCAGAGGCCTCGTGGGCCTGGACCATGCGGCAGGGATTGACTGTGGGGTCAGGGATGGGACAGGCAGTGGAGAGCAATGGGGAAAACAGTGGGATAATTGTAACTGGACAACAATAATACAAAATAATGTTTTTTACATGTTGAATTGAATGAATTCATTATATAATTTGTATACATTTTTCAATATTGAGTTGTATGAATTTATTATACAGTTTGAGTACTAACCAATTATCAGATAAATCATTTGCCCCATATCTTCCTACTTTCAGTAGGTTACCTTCTGTGTGAGTGGGTGATTTCCTTTGCTGTGCAATATATTTTTAGTTTGATGCAATAAAGTTTTCCTAGATCATGTTTAGCCTAAAGGGAGTTTTCACTTTAATGACATATATAAGTCACAAAGTAAAGGATTCTTTTATTTGATAGCTTATTAACATTTTGAAGCGATATAAATTCAAGTTTCTATGTTCTACTCTATTATATGCAGAACAATGAAGAAGAAACAGTTGGAAAAACTGCATCAAAATATGACAAAACATAGTAGCAGCCATTTCTAATTGTCCACTAATATGTTTTTCTTCCTTCTTTAGAAGGAAACTGGATATTTTGTTTGGGCATTATATAACCAAGAATAAAGTATAAAATTAATTACCAATATCTCTTTCAGCTATATCTGTCCAGGTAACTAATTCTGGCCAATGAGATATAAGCTTGTTTTACAGGACTTCTGCAAAATCTCATTAAAAATGGGAGAATACTCCTTTCTCCCTTTCCTTCAGCCTGATGAAGAATTAGCCTTTGAAAAATGGCTGCTACAGAAATAGATAATGTAAGGAGCTCAGGCCCAGGCTGGTGTAGCTCAGTGGATTGAGTGCCAAACTGTGTGAACCAAAGGGTCACTGGTTCCATTCCCAGTCAGAGCACATGCCTGGGGTGCGGGCCAGGTCCCCATTCGGAGGTGCATGAGAGGTTTCTCTTCCTCTCTTTCTCCCTTCCTTCCCCTCTTTCTAAAAATGAATAAATGCAATCTTAAAAAAGAGCCCAAGTTAATGATAAAATATGAAGTCACAGCACTATTTCTGGAGGCCTGTCAAGAATTATTTTTTGCACAAAGGAAGTGAAAGTCTATTATGCTTAAGCCATTGTAATGCTATAGTTGCTAGAAAAAGAATGAATTCCTAATTGACACAGATTTGGCAACTAAGGAACAGAAAAATTGGCTTCTAAAAGCAACAGAATGTTAAGGATGGTTTGTTCTAGTGAAGGAGATACATACACAAATATTGAAAACCCCGAATTTGTGTGTTGAAAACTTAGAAACCCCTCTGGCTTGGTGGCAAAAAGTAGTTAAATGCTTATAGGGTTGATTCTTATCAGTCAGATACCTGCTTAATGTGGTAATAGCATTATAGAAATTATAATGAGATAGAATATTAGTGCTTATTTGCTTCTTGTTGCTTATTTTATGAAGTCACGAGAAATGAATTCTATAGCTAAACAGCCCACAAGAATGAATGAAAGGAAATATTTTATTGTCAAGGAAATTGCTCTTTGTCAGTGGTTCATAATATAGCTTGATCCTGATTCCCATAATTTGAAATTTTGCTGGGTTGAGACAGCTGGATGCTTCTGAACTTAAAGAAATTATAATGACCAAGAATTGGCAGCCATAAAGTTATTAAGGTTTTTTCCACCATACAATATGTAAGTGAAATAAGTAAGGCCAAGAGACATGTAGTAGTGTGATCTCACTTCTGTGTGTTACATAAAAGAGTCAACTTCGTAGGAGCAGAAACTAGAAAGGCAGTTGTCAGTGGTGGGCAGAGGGGCAAATACACAGATGTTGGGCAAGGGATACAACCTTTCAGTTATTTGAGGTTAAATCTTGTCATCAGGAACCATATATGTCTCTTAAACACGATCGTATATTTTTAATTTATTTTAGTGCATTAATGCAGACAATTTACCTTGATCTAACTTTCAGTATACGTGTTCTTATTTCTACTGTCTTGTTTATTTTTAAATGAATCAATTACATTTATAATGTATTACTTATAAATGCAAATTTATTATTTAATAATGCAATAATTTATAATTTATTGTGTTATTCAGTGTTAACATTCCCAATTGATTTATTTTATGATTTACTGAAATTCTCTTTTGTCAGTATTCTTGAATATGCACATTATAGTAATTTTCAACTCTGTTTCTAATAACCCCAATATGTACATTAGTTGTTGGTATGAATTACTTTTTTACCCACTCTGATTTTTGATCATTTGGTCCTCTTTCTTGTCATGCCTTTTGTAATATTTAATATAATTTTTCGAACTTGTATATAAAATTTTAAAGGTTATAGATATTATTATTATTTTCTCTAGAAGATTTACATTTGTCACTATTCTTTAGAGAACAGGAAAAATGTCTTTGATTCAGTTAACTGTTTACTTATACCTAGGGCTTAACCCTTTCAAGCTTCCTATTCCCTGGGGTGTTTACAAAGGGTGATCCCCAAGCGCTGTATTTGTCTGTCCTGAGCCAGGAGACTGTTGAATTTCTGCTTCGCTTTTTAGGTTTGGCAAGTATTTTATACTTTCTGTATCTGAATTATCACCTGTGCTTGACTAGTGTAAAAGCTGAAAAATGTCTAACAGCTGTACCGTACTTGGAACATTTGGGTCATTTCTGTGTAGTTTTCTTTCCTCCTAGGATGCCGCCCTGCCTTCTTTGTTATTTGGAAACCATACATTTTAGTGATTGCTTTCTTAGCCCAGGACCTGCTGCAAGCACAGGGTTGCTGCTCTCTGTCGGCCCCTGTGTCCTGTACTGAAAATCAGCCCAAGGCTGGAAAGGAAAAAAAAAAAAAAACACGTGCACACACACAACAGGGAACTGAAGGCCCGTGAATGTCTTACCTTCCCTCTAGGATTCTGACCCTCAAGTTCTGTCAGCCTTTGTTGTTTTATGAATGCCTTCAGTGATTTTTTAAATATTTTATTCATTTTTTGTAGTTCTTTTCTGCTGCAGGTTAGTCCCGTGCGAGCAATACCCTGCTGGGGTCTTTTTTTGTTTGTTTTGTTTTGTCAACAGCAGCTTTTGAACTTTAATTTCTGTGTACATGTTTATATGTGTGTACATATATACACATACACAAAATTAATGCATACATTATTTATAAATTATATATACATGCGTGATGTATAAATTATCTGCATATATATTTTTGTAATTTAACCCCATGTTTCAATGCTATATTATAATAATTGAAATTTGAATGTAAACATAAATAGAAGGCATGTTACAGCATATTTCACACATATTTCTGCCCCATTGGTTTGTTAATTTAAGAACATAGGTTATGGCTCTGGCCAAGATGGAGGCATAGGTAGAAACACTATGCTTCCCCGCAGAATCAAAAGAAAAAATAACAACCAATTTAAAAGCAAAAATAACCAGAACTGCCAGGAAATCAAATTGTATGAAAGTCTGCTTACCAAGGAGTTAAAGAAGAAACCTTCATCCAGACATGTAGGAGGGGAGGAGACTGGCAGCTGGGGTGGAGAGGACACGCAGCAAGGTGGCACCTGGAGGACCAGGGCAGGCGAGGCAGCAGCTGGAGGACAAGACATTCCCACATTCACATGCAGATAAGCCAGGAGGAACAAATGGGGAGCAAGACAGACCGTGCAACCCACAATTACAGTGTGGGGAAATAAAACTTCAATATCCCAGGCGGTAAAAACCTGTGGGGGTTTCAGTGCTGGGAGAAACTCCCAGCCTCACAGAAGAGTCCATTGGAGAGACCCACAGAGTCCTAGAATGTGCACAAGCCCACCTGCCAGGGTAATCAGCACCTCAAAGGGCACAATTGGCTTGCGGGAAGCTAGGGAAGTGACTGAAAGTGGGGCAGGAGCTGAGCTAGCTAGCAAGCAGCATCATTCCCCTTCGGACCCCTCCCCTACCTAAAATCCCACAATGCAGCAATGTGGGTTGCCCAACCTGAAGAAGATCTAAGGCCCCACCCCCTTACAGGTGTGCCTAAACAAAGAAATATGGCCTAAGTGAAATAACAGCTCAAAACTCCAGAAAAAGAACTAAGCGACAAGGGCATAGACAACCTATCAGATGCAGAGTTCAACAACATGGTAGAGCAGGATGCTCACAGAATTGATTGAGTTCAGTAGCAAAATGAAGGAAGAAATGAAGACTACACAAAGTGAAATAAAGAAAAATATACAGGGAACCAACAGTGAATGGAAGGAAACTGGGACTCAGATCAATGGTTTGGGAGAAAAAAAGGAAGAAATAAACATCCAATCAGAACAGAATGATGAAACACTAATTCAAAAAAATGAGGAGAGGCTTAGGAACCTCTGGGACAATTTTAAATATCACCTTCTGAATCATAGGGGTGCCAGAAGGAGAAGAGGAAGAGCAAGAGTTTGAAAACTTATTTGAATAAATAATGAAGAAAAACTTCCCCCAATGTGATGAAGAAAATAGACTTCCAGGAAGTCCAGAAAGCTCAGAGTGTCCCACAGAAGTTGGACCCAAGGAGAAACACACAAAGGCATATCATAACTAAATTACCCAAGATTAAAGATAAAGAGAGAATCATAAAAGCAGCAAGAGGAAAGGAGACAGTTACCAACAAAGGAATTGTGATAAGACTATCAGCTGATTTCTCAAAAGATACCTTGCAGGCAAGAAGGAACTGGGAAGAAGTAGTCAAAGTTGTGAAAGGTAAGGACCTACATCCAAGATTACTGTATCCAGCAAAACTATCATTTTGAATGGAAGTGCCAGGGCAGATAAAGTGCTTCCCAGGGAAGGTCAAGTTAAAGGAGTTCATCATTACCAAGCCCTTATTATATGAAATGTGAAAGGAATTTATTGAAGAAAATGAAGATCAAAACTATGAACAGTAAAATGACAACAAACTCACAACTATCAGCAATTGAACCTGAACAACTAAAACTAAGCAAACATTCAGAAAAGGACCAGAATCACAGAAATGGAGATAACATGGAAGCTTATCAGTGGAGGGGGGCAGGGAGAATGGGGAAAAAGATACAGGGAATAAAAAGCATAACTGGTAGGCACAAAATAGACAAGGGAAAGTTAAGAATACTATAGGAAATGGAGAAGCCAAAGACCTTATATATACAACCTGTGGACATGAGCTAAGGGGAATGGAATGCTGGAGGGTGGTAGGGTATAGGGTAGAGGGGGATAAAGGGGAGAAAAAATTGGGATAACTGTAATGGCATAATCAATAAAATACACTTTAAATATATATATGTGTGTATGCGTGTGTGTGTGTGTATGCTAAGCCAATTAGAAAGTATATAATAAAGGGAAAAAGCTACCTACTTAAGAGAGAGCAAATCACTCCCTACTTAAAAGAAAAAAGGGCCAAAAAAACTAACATAATTTCATGAACTCTGTGACTTGTGTAGGTCACTTAATAAAATTTGTATCTTCAAATAAATAAATAAATAAATAAATAAAAGATGAACATAGATTGTAAGAAATTTTTTAAGCATAATATTGTGCTATGTTAAAATTTTTATTCATCCCTGGCTGGTGTGGCTTAGTGGATTGAGTGCAGGCCTGGGAACCAAAGGGTTGCCGGTTTGATGTCCCAGTCAGGGCATATGCCTGGGCTGATGCCAGGTCCCCAGTTGGAGTTGGGGATGTGTGAGGGTCAATCAATGTGATCCCTCACACCTGGATGTTTCTCTCCCTCTCTTTCTCATTCCCTTCCCCTCTCTGTAATAATAAAGAAATAAAATCTTAAAAACATAAAATTTGCATTCACATCATCACTGCAATAAAATAATTTATGTACATTATTAAAATGTTAATGCAAAGTAAATGATAATATTAAATGACAATAATCAATATTATCAACTTTAATAAAATTGTAAAATTTCACTTTGATTTTATAAATCATATTAAAAATACAAAGCATTACTAGAATTATTTTCATTCTAATGTCTCTGGTCATAATGATATAAAAGGGATGCCATTTCGCTATTTGTGATGGTCTTCTGATAACGAATTCAATATATTAAGAATTAGCATTTCAATTTGCATAGATGTGGGAAAAAAACTTGGAAAGTGAGCAATGCTAAGGTGGAAGAACAGTCTGTGGATTTAGATGAAATGCATGGTTCACATAATAAGAAATGCATCTTCTACAACTGCACACATGAACTCATCACCTTTGGCTGTATCTTCTTAAATAAATTTTCCTTTTGAGATAGATAATGATACTTTTTAATTAGTTTAGTATCACTTCATTTTCTTCTTGTTGAGATTATTAGTACAGCCCCTTGGGTGTTTCTCAAATGTTTTTATTTCCATTTACAAATTCATGAAAAATATCTGAAGTAAATGAAAATTTGCACTTAAATGTTCCATTAATTTCCATTCTTATTTTCTTTTATTTTTGGTTTCAGTGGTAGATTCTGCCACACATTTATTATATATTTATTCCTATTTCTCAATTACAGTTCACATTGAGCATTATTTTGTGTTAGTTTCAGGTGCACAGCATAGTGGTCAGCCAATCTTTCCTGCACAAAATGCCCCTTTGATACTTTTAGCATTCACCTGGTGCCGTCCTTAGTTACTACAATTTTATTGACTATATTTCTTATGCTATACTTTACACTGCTGTTTCTTTTAATTTTGAACTTTGTGTTGACAAAAATAATTATTTCCCTAAACAACACAATTAAATAATAAATTATACAAAAGGATTTTGATTTACATTATATTAAAAAGGAGCCATCCTGGCCAGGTAGCTCAGTTGGTTAGAGCATCATCCTGATGCACCAAGGTTGCCGGTTCAATCCCTGGTCAGAACACATACAAGAAGCCATCAGGGAATGCATAAACAAGCAGAACAACAAATTGATCAATCTCTCCCTCTCTCTCTCTCTCGTTCTCTCTCCCCCTCTCCCTCTCTCTCCCCTTTCTCTCTCTTTAAAATCAGTAAATAAAATTTTGAAAAATGAGAAGAATAAACTGCTGTTGTAAACCTTTGGACTTGTCTCCATGTGTACTACATAATGATGTTCTACTTTGATTTCTTGTACAAATTTCTTGCGCACATAGGCTTTAAGGTTCCTCGGTTCCCAATGATGCCACTGACTGGAGACCTGCCAGCTCCTTTCTTCTCTCAGTTCCAACACAGGCCTTCTATTAAACAAACGAGCCTGACTAGGACTGTCAGCGTTGAGCTTCTGTGGCCTTGTAAACTACTGGGAATAGTTAGCTTTCCCTCCTGGCTTGTGTTTCAGTACACATTGTTTATTGTTGAGCACCCTGAAGTCTGCAATGCAAAGAGATATTATATATTGATGCTTCTGGGAAGACTGATAAAAGAAAGATGAGATTTTTTGCTCTTTTGCTTCAGGTTTAATAATGTTTTACCCTGAAAGTATTTTTATTGCACGATCATATCCACTGGCAGATGACAACATAGTAGAATCTATGCTGTCAAAATGGGAGGGGGAGCAAAGTCCTCCCAGTGGGTTTTAATGGAAAATATAAATGCGATCTTCTGTAAAAAATGAAAAGTGACCTGACCGGTGTGACTCAGTTGGGTGTCATCCTGTAAAAGGGAAGGTCGCCGGGTTGGATTCCAGTGAGAGCGCACGCATGCCTGGGTTGTGGTTTGGTCCGCAGTCCAGGTGCATAGAGAGGCAACCAATAGATATTGCTCATATTGATGTCCCTCTCCCTGTCTTTCTCCTTCCCTTTCCCCTCTCTCTAAAAACAAAGAAATAAAATATTTAAAAGATGAGAAGTGTTGGACACATGTTAAGCTGGAGCTGCACAGGACACTGTACAATAGAACTGGTTATTGGTGAAATGTTTAACATAAATAATCCTCTTAGTTGTTCCGGAGAAAGATGAAAACACATACTGCAGTCCATCAGAGTATAGAATATAAATAACAAGTATTTTAAGTAACAAATCAGTTCACAATATCAATTTGGAAGGTGCATGCATCTTCAACACTCTTTGTTGGAAATGATGCTAAAGACCTAATAGAAAAATCCACCTACATCAGCCAATGGTTTGAAATCAATATGAAAACTTTTCTTTGAAATATATTACACATGAGTAGTTTGGTATCTCTCTGCATTACAGCAGAAAGAGCTACCACCCTAAAATAGAATACTCTGAGGAAAGTTTAAGGAGCAAGTAAATACACGGAAAAAGCAAGGCACAGACAGACCACAAAGAGCAGTGTAACATCCCAGGACTGGTAAGGATTGCTATTGTTACATGCCAGGCCAAAAGGGAGCCAGGGTGGGAGCAGGTATAGGAAAGCAGAAAAGAGTCCCTGAGGGCAGTGGTGTCTAGGGAGCTGTTTCTTTTGGTTCAGGGACACTTCCAGGGAATAGGGGGAGCAATGACTAAATACATACTGACCTCCCTCTCCTCCTCCTGCCTCTCCCTCTGTGGCTGCCCGCTGACCATCCAACCTGGCCCAGCCTGCCTCCTGGGGAGTGTGGGCAGGGGTGGACACGAACAGAAGAACAGTTCAGGAGGGAAAAGCAGAAGATAATCAACAAAAGATTGTATCTTCCTTTTATATAATCAAATACGTGATTATTTTTACTTTGATTTCTATCTTTTCTGCCAGAAAAATCTAATTGAAGTGACATTTCCCTCTTATTAATTTCTCTCAGTTTTCATTTTTGAAAAACGTTTTCAAGTCATTTGAAGAATATGGGAGGCATTATTGATTTTTTTTAAAACCTAGTAATTAGAAATTAATTTTTAATTTTTTACATTATCCAGAGCTCTGTTTACAGACAGTTTCCTTAATCACTATCCTCGATTCTGCACAAAGAGAAAGCAAATGGAGAGCAATCCCTGAGAAACGGCACTTGCCCTGGTAAGCGTCTGAGAGCTAAGCAGTGAGGTCCTCCTGCTACCCACAACAGTCTCACAGAGCTCCCACCTCAGACCAAGTCCATGATCATGGCCAGATGCGGCCAGCAAGGCCACGTCATACGCTGTCCAACTACAAACAGAAGCTGGGCTGCCCTGCCGCCCACAAATTAGCCAATACGCCACTCTCTCATTGATTCATAGCTCTTCTTGTTCTCTCAAATGCAAAACTGCCCTTGCCCCCTTGCCTTCTAACCCCATCCAATCTCAGAAGAATTCCTGCTTTCTTAGATCTCCTGCAAAATCATCCAACCTAACCCCAAATGCTCTAATAGTTCCTAAGAAGCTGTTCTGAGAGACCTGTCAGTTCCCTACAGTAAAGCATTTACCCTCGCAGCAAAGAGGAATAAACGGGTGCCGGACATTGACAGCAGCTCCCCTTGTAGAGAATCTTCTGTTCCACCTTCATCATTACTCACATTCCAGCATGCCATTCATAAAGGGATACAATGGATATTTTGGAAAGCTGAGTTATAGCAACTTTAATATGTTCTATTATATTGTAAGGTGTCACAGTTGGAAGTTTTTAATGCAAATAAATTATAATCAGTCTCATTTTTTTAAAAAGACAGTCTCTAGCTCTGGCTGGTGTGGCTCAGTGGATTGAGTTGCTGGACTGCGAACCAAAGGGTTGTCAGTTCAATTCCCAGTTCAGGGCACATGCTTGGATTGCTGGCCAGGTCCCCAGTAGGGGCCACACGGGAGGCAACCACACATCGATGTTTCTCTCCCTCTCTTTCTCCATGATTTCCCCTCTGTCTGAAAATAAATAAATAGGTGTGTAAAAATAAATAAATAAATAAATAAATCTTTAATTTTTTAATAAAAAGACAGTTTCCAAAAGCTTTTTTATAGCTAAAAGTATAATTATTAAAATCTGATGGTATTCATAACTTGCATGTATTTTCACTTCAGTAGAAAATGGTATTATGTAAAAGAAGAGGGCAAGCAATAACATGACTATCTAGAGGTATTTTACTAGCTCAGTCCTTATATGAAAATGGAACAAGAGAAAAGGACTACATTTCTTAATGGGTAGTGATGCTATTGTTTGCAGTGACAAACCCTTTTCTACTCCAGGAACTGGCCAGCCTGGCCCTCTGATTGACATTAAAGGTAGAGAGAGCTGGCTCATGGTACTACACATCTCTTTTCGTTATTAAAACCTACACATATTTGTAATTTGTACAAAAATTGGATATTATTCTAAATATTTAGTATCTACTTATTTCTGCTCATAAACTGTGGCCTAATCTGTAATCTAAGCTGTATCATTAAGATTGGCTGGTGGAATAACAGTTACATCACATGGTTTTTAATTAAGAAATGGGTAAATGTATTTAGTTTTGTATAAATTCTTTGTGAATTAGTAAAATATGGTTGGGCGGATAAAAAGGAAACGGGGAGTGCTACGTGTAAAATGGTGAGAGGAACTCCCCAGGTGTGACTTCTAGCTTTTAAGTTATCCTCATTAAAAGTTGACTTCCCAGTGTTCTTGAGCTAATGACTTCAGCTAGATACTGAGAACATGCCTCTCCTTTTCAAGTGCAGCTATAATTCACTTTTCCTGTCACAGCAGAAGATTTGGCAGTCTCATAAAGGAAGAGTTGATACATTAAAAAGTGATTGAGAATTCAGTGCATATCCCCCTATGGAATTTTGTACGGCCCACTTCTCCCTTTGAACAACAGAATTATTCTTATAGTTCTCCAAGTTCCGTAATTTAATGTTAATTTTAAACTTAGGAACTACTAAGAAGACTAATTTTAAGTTTTTCAATTCCTCAGGATTCCTTCTGAAGGGTCAGAGTTAAACTTTTTGTCCTCTTCAGAAGTTTATTTATAAAATGAATATCCATCTCGTATTAGCAGCATAACCTTTAAACTTCATAAGCTGGTGAAGTATAAAGCTGGTTTTATGCTGACTTCAGAAATAGCTGCATCTTATGAGACGTTTTCTCCCTCAGCGTTCTCTAGGGTTTCATGACCTTTGAGAATATGTGTTTCAGCAACTACCAATTGTAAGTTTGTCATTTAGGAAAAAAGTCAATTAGCAATAAAAGCATGTGTAACAAGAATGTAAACTTTGAACTTGTCGATTGTGTATTAAATTACAATACTATATGCTGGCTAATATTTTATGCTTTTATCTTTAGCATCTATCTGTCCACATTTTAAAAACTAAATATTTATCTCTCACGTATCCTCAATTCAAATTTAAAATCAATGTTCTATTAACAGTTCTAGCCTTTAAACATAATTTATTTGTAATTTTAACAAGTTTCTCGACATATGGAAACAATGCTACTTTTCTTACTGATATCTTTTAAAGACCTCTCATGTTTACTTTTTATTTCTGTTTATTTTAACATTATGGTCATGATGACATGTATATAATCCTAAAATTTATCTATTGCAAGGCATTTTGATCTATAATGTATTGTGATTTAAATATTTCAGTTGACATAATTTTATCTTTAATTACCTCCATCATTTATGAAAAATACAAATGATAAGGCCTTGACATCAGGAAAGACTCATAACTAAGTAATAGGTACATATTTTGATACATGAATAGTTGCTATGCAATGTTTCATAGTTGAAACAGAAAAAGTGTAATGTTTTTCAGTTTTTAAATATTTAAATTGGAGTATGTGGCATGTCTTGGTCTTCAGGGAATTCATAACTTCATGGAGAAGTCAGACATAATCAGTGAAAATTACAAAACAATCCAGTATGGGAGACAAAAATTTTTCCTGTTAAGGGTCAGATAACAAATATTTTCCAGTCTGCAGGCCATACCGTCTCAGTGACCACTATGCAGCTCTGTTGCTAAGCACTAAAGCCGTCGTAGACAATAGGTATGGGAGTGAGCGTAGACGTGTTCCAATAAGTACATCCGTACACACGTTCAATCTTGTACAACTTTATATGCTACAGAATATCATTCCTGATTTGATTTTTCCAACATTAAAAAATGTTAAAAAAACCATGCAAATAAATTAAAATATTAAAGATATTGCTTAGCTTCCTAGCTATACAAGATCAAACATTTGACTGAATTTGGCCCAGATGCCTGTGTTATTAAGTCATTTCTATTGTAGTAAATTACCACAAACACAGCACTTAAAACAACAGAAATATGTTGCCCCACAGTTGTGGAATCCAAAAGTTCACAATCCGTTTCAAGGCTTAAGGGAAGAATCTGCTCCTTTCTCCCTCCACCTTGTGACACCTTCCTGGCATTTGCTCCGGTTCCTCTACACTCCCCCAGACACAGTGGGTCCCTGGTGTGATCTCGCTGATCCTTCTGGCAGCAAGGCCTAACTTGCACCCTGAGCCTCTTACTGGTGATCATTCTTGTTTTCTTTATACGAGAGAGATAGTGAAAGTTTCCTTTCTGGACCTGATATATGAAATTATGTCTTGAAGTTAAAGAGGCAGTTAAATATCCTAAACAATGAGGATGGTGCGAGTATAGCCACAGAGATAAAAATTAAATAAATAAATAACATTTAAAAATGCCATAGTATGTCTATGGAAAAGATTTAATACTTCTTAAGAATGAAGCAAATGGAAGACTGCTGAATTGTGAGAAATAAAGAGTGAATACATCAAAACCATAGTGATAAGCTAAGACTCGGTCCAGTTGCAGTGATTTGGGTGAGTGGGACCAGGGTTGGTAATATTAAGAAATATAGCATGTATTCAGAAGGGCTATAAATAATCCAGGATTCTCCAGAAAGAGAAAAAGACAACTAATAGGATAGATGGGGAAAGGGATTTGTTACGAGGAATTGGGTCCTGCGCTGATGGAGGTGGGGAAGCTCCCCCTTCTGATGCCTCGAGCTGGAGGCTCAGGACAGCTGGTGGTGTCTTGCCTGTTCGAGCCCAGAGGCCTGGAAATCTGGGGAGCCAAGGGTGAAAGACACAGTCCAAGTCTGAAGGCCCCAGAACCAGGAGCATAGATGCCCGAGGGCAGGAGGAAATGGATGTCTCAGCACAAGCAGAGAGCACACTAGCTCTGTTACTGCCTTTTTCCTAGTAAGGCCTTCAGAGATGGGAAGATGTCCACTTGGATTAATGGGGGCAATCTTCTTCACTGAGCTGAAGGTTTCAAATGCTAATCTCTCCAGAGACAACTCCGCAGATACACCAGGGAACAACTTCTTACCAGCTACATGGGCACTCTTTAGTCCCGTCAAATGGACACATGCAATTAATCATCACACTCTGAAATCAGATATTGACAAACGGCACAGCTTTGGGTGTAAACTACATAAGAGACAACTATAAGGCACAGTCCCCTCCTAAATTATTTGGTCTTGTTAGCTTATCCAAATTCAATCTTCAGAACGTGGATTCTAGAGACAAATCCAATTAGCATACATTTGGGAGAAACTGGAGCCTTTGAATTTAGGAACAAAGTGGGAGACCTGTTACTAAACCTGGACACTCGTTTGAGAGCTGAACACACCACAGTGACGCCCTGTCTGTCTCCTACCTAAGGGTGGTACAGGCACAAAGTTTTGGCTACTTATATGAACAAATTTATCCAATAAGTGTTTTTTTTTTTCGAATAAATTTGTAAAACACTGCCAAACTGGTCTCACTTTTAGAGTATCATAACAGAGCGCAGCAAATTAAAAGCTATTTGATATTTGACAGTAAAGAAATCTGCTCTGTTGAACTCAGTTTCCTCTGACTACAGTTAATTAAAGAACGTATTATTCACAGCATGCCTCTTAACTTCCCGGGGTTCTGGTGAGAAATGCTTTTCTAAAGCAGAGTGAGGCTGGGGGTATAAGCAGCTGTAATTGCCTCAGATTATTGAAAAAAAAAACACAGCACATCAATAATTTGATGCATTGGCATTGATCCATTGACACTTTCATTTTTTTTAATTGGTGTAAAATTGCTGTATAAGCATTTTGTATGAGTTTCAGGTGCACAGCATTGTAATTCTACACTACAGTGTGAGCACTATCAAAGTTCCAGTCACCGTCCACCACCATGCATTTGAACCCCTTCAACCCATTTTGCCCACCCCCAAAGCCTTCCTCTGTTCTCTGTATATAAATCATACTTTATTTATAATAATTTACTTAACACAATTAATATAACATTAATTATAATATTGAATTCTTCAGAAACTCAACCAAGGTCACTGAGTTTGGAAATCTGGAATTCTGTACTTGTAAACTTGATTTTTTTTTAAATATCAGGTACTTGGACTGGACTTGAAATGCCTTTTCTCTTATTTCAGCTGGTATGTGGTGTTTAGTGGATGATAGTTTATACTTCTCTCTTCATTCTATTGAGCTTTTTCTTGATAATTAGTCTATATCATGAGAGTTGTAGGAGGTTTGCAAGCCAAGCAGACCTTACAATTTAATTTTTGTATCTTATTATATAATTTAATCTCATTGAAAACTTATATTAAGAATGCCTAAGCATTTCACATAAATTCAAGAAAAAAATATACATACGCATCCTTCATTCTTAGGGCAGTTTCAGGCTCCCAGCACAATCGAGGTAAAACCCACATTCTCTACACACCACTTGTCCCCACACATGTGTTGCCTGGATGTATCAACATCCTCCACTGGTGGTCATGTCTTCTTATTGGAGTATATCCAAATCTCGAACTGTTTGCATGGGAAAACATTTTGTTTTCATTGGCTTCTGAATTCTTTATATGATCTGGATAAAGGTGTTTGTCAGGTATATGATCTGTACATGTATTTCCAGTCTCTGTCTTTTTATTCTTTTAAAATATCTTTAGAGAAGCCAAACATTTTAATTTTAGTGAAGTCAAAGTGATCAATTGATTCTTATGTATGTCTTTTTTAGACCAATGCCACACGTGCTTAATTAATTTGTTTTCATAAAGTTCAATATAAATTAAACATACTCCTACTATATGATATACCCAGTCCACATTTAGGAATTTATCCGAGGGGAAAAATGCATGCTCGTTCAAATACTTGTGCATTGCTGCCCCTAGGAGTGTAATGTTAAGAAGTCTAAAACACTTGAACAAACAAGCC
Organism: Anoura caudifer; assembly: GCA_004027475.1. Lineage (NCBI taxonomy): Eukaryota > Metazoa > Chordata > Mammalia > Chiroptera > Phyllostomidae > Anoura > Anoura caudifer. Next base: position 41,441 of record PVKU01005341.1, on the reverse strand, counting down.
ATGGCACATCTATATCATCATATCCTGCCCAACAATACAAAGTGAACTACGGATACAATTTACAGCACAGATGGACCTCAAATAATTATGCTGAATGAAAGAAGCTAGACAAAACGGAACATATTCTATTAGTTTCCATTTATATAAAATTCTCGAAAATGCACACTGACATAGAATGAAAAAGAGAAAATTGATGTTTGCCTAGGGATAGAGAGGACCAGTCTTAAGATTTGGTGAAAAGAATAACAGAGTCTCACATTTTTTTTTTCCTTGGTGGAGATGTGCATTTTCTTTATTAGGATGTTTGTTTCATGTACATACATATAATGCATAGGTCAACATAATAAAAGTCTGCACTTAAATATATGTAGCTTATCTTGGTATGTCAATTTTATTTCAATAAAGTTTTAAAAATATTGATGGAGAAACAGTATCCTATACACCTTCTCTTGTACTTTTCATTCATGATCTACTTACTATGTGTAAGCTGAGACCTCACTTTCAGTCTTTAGCTTACAGTTCACTACTTAACTACACACCCACGTATTTAATGACTTGGCATTTGTTTCCACCTGAATATTCCATACCACTTAAGTCTTAAAACACTTTTCACTCTACTTACTATCAACATGTCTCAGATAATGTTAATATCAAAAAGCACATGTGCTGAAGCAAAATTTTGAGGCAACTATCAAATTCTTCCTCTTTGATATACCAGGAATCCCCAGTATCTGAGCTTTTACATGCAAAACTTTGAGGATCGTGCCCTGAATCTTCTGAAATTACCACTTCTGTCTTTAAATAAATTTTCAAAATGCAATACATGATTGCTTCCTTTATGAACTTGCCAGGCTCTGCCATGTTACACACTTCAATGGATGTCGTTCCATTAGCTTCTAAGTACACCCTCTTTATTATTCATGTCCTAATCCAGTGTTATTGTTTGTATGAAGTTTTATTTTTTTTTTAACTCCCTTACTTACATAGAAGTTCCTTTTCCTTTGGGCTCATTGTATTTTATAAACATCATTACAGCATTCAATGTATTACTTTTTTCTTATTTGTTAAAACCAAATGCTAAAAGTCCTGCTCTTTTTGACAACAGGACTTGAGAAATAGATACATTTTCATTTTACATTCCTAATGCTGAATGCAGTGCTTGGCACATGCTCAGTGTGTAATGAGTTGTGTGATGTGAATAAGTAAGTCAAGGTAATTGGCCATCAGGCACAGTGTTCCCACCTGCCCAGAGAGGGTTTGCCTACATTGGATATTTTTACTTCTCTGAAAGCACTAAAAGAGAGGTTTCTGAAAGCAAATGGCACATCTATTGTTTTGGTGCGATGTACTAATCCTATTTGGTATCTTGTTTAATAGTGTATTCTCCAGCAGGCATTTGTGTAATAAATATGTATTGACCTAATACATTGTTGGTGAAGAGGAACATGGGTCATAATGATGTATATAGGGTGAACTCTCATGTGGTGGATGGTCTAACAGGCACACTAGGAAGACATTTATGGATCTGTACCTAAGAGAAAATTTTTTTGTCCTCACACCCCATATATGGGAAAGCACTGTTCATATAAATTCTACTTGTTTAAATCACTACTGATGAATGACATTAATGATGCATCACTGACATTTGAGTTAACTTAATGGGAAAGATATTTAATAGGTAAAATAGTGAAAGTCAGGAAGCATATCCACTTTGGGGGGTGGTACTAATATGTTCATTATTCCATGTGCCTATGATTCCTCAGTGTATTTGTTTTCCATATAATTTCTTCCTTATTTAGCTTCCTATTGTAAGTCACACAAATCAATACTTTCTATTTTTAAGTTGTGTGTTTGGAGGCTGGTAAATAAACAAATCACAAAATGACTCAACCTTCCTATTAAAAGGGTTTCTTCTCCTCCTCGTTATTATTACTATCAATCTATCACTTTAAAAAAACATAGTGTATAAGGTATCCTTTTATGCATCTATTATTTTGTATTTATGTAAAACCTAAAAATGATTAAATGATACTTTGAGTTGCACCTCACCATTCATTGTGCCTTTTAGAATTCTGTTGATTTTGAAATTTTATCATATGCTTATCATTTTTTCAAAATTTTAGCCAGATAATAATATCATTAGCTGTGATTCGCTGAAATACATACTCAAATGTAGTATTTTCTCTTTTGCTCATGGATGCACCTATATCTCTAGCGAAGTGCATTTCATAAATAAGCACATGAAAAACATTTGACTGAATGAAAGTATTGATTGAAGTAATGAGCAAAGACCAGCTATCAACATTTTCATTCCAACCTGTAACGAGCAGAGAAATGTCAGTCTATTTCTGGAGTGTAAAGAACACTTATGTTGCTTATACTTATGTTGCTCTCTTATTGTTGAAACTATAAAACTTAAAGGTTTAAGAAACTGTTTGATGAAATTTTCTAAGTCATCAAAAAGCATACCTAAATGACACACAGATATTAAATTAAGTTATAAAACATTCATCAACCAAAAGGCTTAATTATCTGGAATTATGGTTGGGAACATATCTCTGAGTTTTTGGTTATCACTCTTTTAATTAAAATTTTTATTGTCTTTACCTTCCCTACTTCCTTTATATAGTTCTTTATATTAAGTCAGAAAGGTATAATCACAAAATAAATTATTAGTTTGACCCATATTAAAGTTTCTAACAATTTATTGGAGTTAAGGATCCCATTATTAAGTAACTATTGAATTGCTTTGTTAGTGTTGTCACAATAAGTGATGAGCATTATTACTAAAATTATTTTTTCTCTGTATCAGGAGATAAAAAACCTCAGTTGTCCTGCAGAAAACATAAATAAAGCCAGCCATGCATGAGAGTATAAAGGTAAGATGTGAAGACTGCTCTAATGAAGAGGTCATAGCCTTCAAAATGGGTACAGATCCTTTCCACCTAAATGTTATTATAGAAGAATCCTCTAATTTTAAAGAAAAAGTAAGTGTTCACATTTGTAAAATGAAGAACAGTATTTTTGTTTACAAATACTGGATTTTTTATTATTGTGGGGTGGGTCAGTTTAACAGGGTCACACAGGTTTCAAGTGTATATTTCTATGATACATGATCTGTAAATTACATTGTGTTTCCCCACCCATGAGTTACAATTCTCCAAGTCAAACCAAACTCATATATGAAATGAATTTAGCCTTCAGGCTACTAATATGTGATGGAATTACTCTAACATCACCAGCAAGATGACAAGCCATTAATCATTGCATTTTCTAGGTTAACAAACATTTAATAAGTTTTAAAATACATTAGAAATTGTAATAATCTCTAATAAACCATTCTGCATCTGTATTTTCCAAGTACTCAGTTCCAAATCTCATACACACATAGAAAGTTGACAAGGAAAGTGATTTCTTAATAGTTTGTAATTAAACCTGTGGTCACAATTTTTTCTTGGTGTTTATTAATCCATGTTTTGAATTGAAGAAAGCACCTCTCCACATATTTGAATTAATAAAATGAGTTTATGTGTATGCATGTATACCAGCTTAATTTTCATTCTTAAATACCACATCAAAACATAACAAAAATAAAACAACATGAAGCGACCCCCACCCAAGTTATGTGTTCAGACAGGTGGTTGTACACTGTTGCTTAGAAATATCAAAGGGAAAATATGAAGTGCTATTCCCATCTTCCTGATTAAATTATTCAGGACAGAATAACATTGAAAACAACAGTGAGAATGAAGCACCTTAGCACAATAAATATTTTATGGTTCTCACAGGACATATCCAAAACAAGTTAGTGCAGAAGAAAGTTGATCTACAATATTACTCAGCTGAATCACTTTCTCCACTCTAGAATGATGCCAATGGTCCCAGCATGAGAAGACGTAGTATCTGTTCACAACCCACTTTCAAAATTAGCTACTTGGCCATGCCTACGTGGAAGGAGGGGTCATGTATAACTTCCACATATGACCTAATATGAAAGTGTAGATGGACTGTTTGATGTGATGTACTGTGTATGCTTGACCAGAAGTGTCATTTTCTCAGTAATTAAAAGAAAACAAAACTATTTTGTGGCCTTGGCCAAGTGGTCCAGTAGGTCGGAGTGTCATCCTGTACACCAAAATGTTAGAAACGTACCCAGGTCATGGGTTCAATTCCCTATTGGGGTGCATATGGGAGATTACAAACTGATGTTTCTCTCACATCTCTCTCTCTCTCTCTCTCTCCCCCCCCTCCCCCCCAACTCCTGCCCTTTCTGTCTCTCTAAAATAAATACATATATCCCTGGGTGAGAATGAAACAACATATTTTGTGGGTAATGAAGTATATTGTCCCGAAAGCAGTTAAAATTTATCAGAATTATATAACATTGATAGTAAAGGCCTTATCACCCAATTATCCAGTTAAAATTGCAAATTTCCATAATCTAAATGACTCTGTAATCATAAGAAGTATACTTTTCTTCTGTTCATCTTCAAATATTTTATATGAAATATATACACATATATATAATTTATATGTCATGGATTCACATTCATTCTGTTATATAAGGAGAAAATAAATAAGTGTCATGAATACGTAATATAGTATATTATTGTACAAATAACACAAGTTTTAGAAAACTTGAAAAGGGTGAATTGGGTCAGTAATACTGGGATAAGGAAATAAAATGAGAAACAACTTGTCACTTCATTTTAAATAGGATGGAAAAGGTAGATTTCATTAATAAAGTAAGGTTTAAGCAAAAAATTGAAGAAGGCCCCAGTGTTAGCCAGGTGACTATCCAGAGGAGCAGTCTTGGCAGAAGGAGGGGACACAGAACAGGGCTACAGAAGGGACAGAGTAATCAGGAGGAAAATAGTAGGAGGTCAAGTCTGAGAGGTAAAGGGAGGCCAATCAAATAGGGTCTATAGTCTAGTGCACTCATGTTGGTTGTTTCTTTGCATAAACTGAGGCGTCACTATAGGGTTTTAGGCAGAATAGTGATATTAGCTGGCTCACATTTTTAATGTATCATTTTAGACACTGTTGAGTATAGACTGTAAGGGGGTGCAGACAGAAACAGGCCACCATGATAACCTTGAAAAGCCTTGCTATTGGCTTAGACCAAAATAACTGGAGTGATGAGCAGTGGAGAGAGTTGAGGTGTATTTTCACAGTAGTGCCTACAGGTTTTGCTGACATATTGATCATGATTCTGAAACAGAGAAAATCAAGATAATTCCAAAATTTTGCACTTAACCAAGTTTACAAGTGGAGTTGCCATCAAGTGGAAAGGGAAAACTTTAGGTGAAGAAGGAAGGTAGGTTTCAGGGAAGAAAGACAGGAGTTTGGTTTTGGATATTGATAGATGTGAGTTTGTTAGATGGATTTGAATTCAAATCAGCAATCTCATCTGGAAAAAAGTTTGAAAATTATTGGCACGTAGATGATATTTAAAGACAGAATTTGATGAGAGCACAAGAGGGAATTGTCTTGATAAGGAATAGAAGAGGATCAAAAGCTGAAACCTGGAATAGTCCAATCTTATCACAGGAGGAACCCACAAAGATATTGAGAACAGATGATGTTTGAGGGAGGAATTGTGTTAGTATCTCGTGGCTGTTCCAACAAATTACTGCAAGTTTGTAAGTTTAATACAACAGAAATATATTCTCTCATAGCTGTGGAGCTCAGTTTTATTGGGCCACATTCCCTCTGGAGGCCCTGGGAGGAAGCCTTCCTTGCCTCTTCCAGCTTCTTCTAACTTTCCCTTGCTTTCACCCACATCCTTCCAATCTCTACCTTGGTCTTCATGCCACTCCCCCTTTTCTATATGTGCCAAATACTCCTCTGCCTCCTGCTTACAAGGACATCTGTGACTCATTTCGGAGCCTACCTAGACAATCTTCCCATGTCCAGATTCTTGACCTAATAACATCTACAAAGGCCTTCTATTCTTATAAGTTAACACCAACAGGTCCCAGGGGTGAGAAATCGGTTTGTTTTGGGTACAGCTATTCAGCACAGAAACAAGTGTGTCATAGCAATTACAGCAAACATTAAGCTGAAAAAGAAAGTCACCCACTAAAATCAGCAATGTAAAGATCCTATGTGTTCTTGAACAGCACAATTTAAGTATAGCAGTGTAAGCAAAGTCCAGAGCGGGGTGGAATTAAGATAGAAAAGAAAAGGAAGGAAATGCAACATTTTCAAAGAGTTTTATTGTACAAGGAAATGAAAAAAATTGAACATAAGCTGAAGGACAAACTTTGGTCAAGATTTTTTTAAATTAAAATGTAGTGGAAGTATAGCATGAGGATTGATCATGGGAAGAAGGGGAATGCGTATATTGGTGGTGTTCTTCATTAGCGTCAGAGTTCGGGATCCCCCAGAAACAGACAGTAAAGCAAGAATGAATTTAAGTAGTTTATTGGAGTGGTGAAGTGTGGAAATGAGAGACAATACGTTTGGGGTTTGGGGGGAATACAATTGTGGGGAGTTGGTGATCAGTATTAACAAAACCTCTATGGGACTCTGTGGAACACACCCTAAGGTTTTATTTATCAGAGAGCAGGAAAGTTAAGGTAACTTATTCACTCTCTCTTGTCTGTTATGGGGTGAGGGCTGCTCCTGGGAGCTTTAGCTCCACAGAACCTTCTGACCTGGCCTGTGGTTAGCCTGAATGTACCCCAACAGAGGACACCTTCAGGGAGAGAGTCACAGGTGCTGGAAACAGAATCTTTTCACTGCGTGTGAGCAAAGCTGACAATCAAGGGGCCCTGGGGAATGTTCCAACAGGGATGGCTAGAGAAAGGCAGTGAGAGCTGGGACCAGGCACTCAACAATCAGCATGTTTCATTTTCATATCTGTTTGGAAGCTTTCATATCACCTACTGAATATCTATATCTGAATAGAGATATATTAATCTAAATCTACATCTAGACATTTAAATTGAATGCAAAAGTGAAGCGGTAAATTGATACATTAAAGCCTAGAGGAGGATATTCTTATAATCCCTACATCTGTTACCTTTCAAATTAATGCCAATAATAGCAGGTATAAAAATTGTTTCAAAAATAACAAACTTTATAGAACAGAAGAGACTATTTTTTTTACATTTGTCATAGAGAAATATGGTAATCAGTACGTCTATTTCATTTAAGCATCAAAAAATATGTTTAAGGAGTACCAAAGAAGTATTTTAACCTTAAAGACATGGTTCTTCTTTATTTTTACAATTTTTCTGGATGATTTAACCTTCAATGGAAAACAAATGCTTAATTTATATTCAAGTTATTTGGTTTAGCAATAGCATTTTCTCCCTTAGATAAATTTAGCATATAATGAACTAGAAGAAGGACAGATTTCTATTACCATTTGTCTTCGGGAATTACAATGCATTAGATAGTTTGAATTCTCTAAAAGAATGTCAAGAATTATTTATGGCAAACGAAATGGGTATATTAGCTCCTTTTCATTTCTGTTATTTGTTTTTAATTTCTTGTGAAGACAACATCTTAGAAATTGATTGACTGTTAAAGAACAAATCAAATATATTGTGGTTTTAAAAAATATTGATAGAAAAGTGATTACATCTTTCAGATTTAAGATATTTCAGAGTAGCAGACTAATGTTATTTATAATCCTAAGAGTCTCAAACAATAACTAAATTTCTTAACTACACCTTTTGTATTTTAGAGAATATAATAAGTATATTTGTGCACATGAGAACATAATTTAAAGAATTATTATAGTCAATGCTAGAAAACATGCATCCACTCCTGAGACCCTTCCAGTCTGCCCTTTGGAATTTAGCCCACTAAGGCCCCAAATCACAACTTTGTCTCCGAGTTTTACCTTCCTGCTCTATCAGAAACAGTCGTTCCTCTGAGAACACCACTTCTGCAAATCTTTTAGGCACTGTATTAAGGCTTTTGTAGTAAATTACCACAGACTGCATGCCTTAAAATAATAGAAATGTATTCTTTCGAATTCTAGAGATGAGACATCGGAAGTCACGCAGGCGGGGCCACGCTCCCTCTGCCGGCTCTGGGGGGAATCCCTCTGGGCCTCCTCTAGCTTCTGGCGGTTGTCAGCAGTCGTGGCAGCCTTTGCCTTGTACAGGCATCGCTGCAGTCCCTGTCCCTGTCGTGCACAGACATCCCTGTCATTTTATCTGTCTGGGTCTCTTCTTCTTATGAGGGCATCAGTTATATAGGATTAAACGCCCCCCGCCCCCCGCCAAATTATCTCGCCTTAACTTGATTACATCTGCAAAAACCCTTATTTCCAAATAAGCTCACCTTCACAGGTACTGGGGGTTAGAGCTTCACCTATCATTTCGGAGACACAACGCAACCTCCAACAGGCATTGACTGTTTTAATGAGATTAGTTGCATGAGGTCTACTGTAGGGTAATATGTGTTTTCTATCACAGCTCGAGAGACGGTGAATCAGGAAGTTTCCTCCTTCTCAAAGTCACTTTCAGAATCTTCTGCCTTCAACTTATCCAAAAACATGTGGCCTGGAATCTATGTTTTCTCATTGTAGCAGCCAATACCCTCTAACTCCTTGATTTTAACTCAGTCCATTAATCTCCTAATCTACTTTGACCTAAATCTTAGTGATTTCTATCTATAGGAAGAAGGCCCTGTCAACAGTCCAGACTCTCAGGCCCTTGTACTTGTTTCACTCTGTGACCTTGTTCTTCAGTCTTTCACCAGTTACCGAACAGTCGTACCTACAGCCTTTGTCTCACACAGCGGCAGCACATGGTGTGTTACGACAGGTGTATGCATGCTCCTACATTTTGAGTATGTTTTCTACAGCTTCCTCAGTTCAAAGATGTCCTTCCTCCTTCAATTTCACAAATATATGAGGTTCATTAGTCCTACCGAGTTGACATGTTTTCTTAATTTAAAGCTGAAATTTTGTGGTCAATTGTTTCTTATCACTGCTCTTCATATACCTCAACTCTATTTCTTGGTTTACTTTGTGTGTTTAGGTGACAAGACAACCTCAAATAAATACAATTTCTGCCTCATCAACATCCAATCTCTGCAGTAGAACTTAGATGAAGAATAACATATAGCCTTGCACATTATTGGTTATCATTTACAACTAAAAATGTAAAAAGTGCATTTTTAATGCAACCTGCAAATCTCAAGTGTGCCCTTGCAGCTACCCCAAAATCTTAGTTTGTTTCTTCAGTATTCACTGCACCATACCTGTGGAGGATTGATTCCTATATTCTACATTCTTCTCAGCCTCTAATTCTAAATCCCAGTTCATCTCCTATAAGGGACGATGTTGTTTCCTGTTTTACTAGGGACATTGTAGCAATCCAGGGGACTTCAGAGTTCTACCACCTCATCTAGCCAGGAACCTGCATACACAATGATATAACATGGACTCTCATCAAAATAAGAAAGATGCACATTTGTAAAATTTTGAGTTTGGTATGTGCATTTATTTTAGATTGGTGAGTCCTATCTCATCTTGCCCCTGAGTTTAAAATGGAAATGATTTTTAAAGAGGACTGTGCATTTTCTCTGAGGAGTTATTCTAGTTTCTAGCGCAAACTTTTAACTTTCAAACTATCATAAAAAGTAGTAAAATACGGTGTATATTTTGTTGGATGAAAAGCTACAACTCAAAGGAAATTAATCAAAGGTTTTGTCTATATTTGAAACTAGTAGTGGCTATTGTATTCTCATTGTTTTGCCCGGTTTACTTTTTCTCTTCTTTCTATGTCCTTGCATTTCTCTACTAATGTTTGTAAATTTCAATTAATTCAGAATACTTTCCATTTTTTACGAAGACAACGGTTTAAAGATTATGTGGTATTTTACTAACTAACAGTAATGGAAAGGAAAATAACACATTTGTGTATATTTACTACATTGATACATAACACACACATATTAAAATTTACCTTTCTAGACGGAATGTTCTATAAGAAAAGACATTGGGTGCTTATCTTTGAAAACCTCAACAAACCTAGTAAAATGTCTGGATACATTGGTTAAATTAATTACCAAAGAAAAGAAATACAGCCATTGTTCATTCCTGTTATTTTAAACTCAAATATGAATGATTTCCTTATGATTTCTCATGCATGTCTCAAACCTTGAAATTTTATAAATTATGCCAATGTATTTTGTCAGGATGACCCTTTGTATATTCAATTATTGATTTTTTTCACGTGAAATGCGTGGTTAATAGGTATAATGGAAAATATAGCTGTCTCCTCTGTTAAGCACATGAAATGTATTGAAAGTAAATGGTCATTAGAAACATGTTATTCAGAAGAAATTCAATGTGAAATTGCTGTGTTCTAACATTACACATAATTAATGGGTAGTGTAATTCTCATGTGCAAATCACATTACAGAGTTCTATCAATCCAAAATTTTATTGTTCATGGCAATGATGTTATGTGTAATAACTGACACATTAGCATAGAAATGCTTCTTTTTGTCACAAATGTATTGTTGAAGCTGTTTAATAATTGTTTGCTTACCCATAATGGTACAAAATGTATCTACAATTACCATCATGGGGATGAGACTATACCATCTGCTATGGAACGCAATGTTTGTATCTAAGCTTACTAAAGCAGAATATATATTCTGAGCCATTAATGTAAAGTCATTCATTCTATCTAACAATTTCTTGATGAGCACATAAGAGCGAAGAGAAACACAGGTAGGGCTGAAAAATTTTAAGAAAATATTATGTAAATGGTGCCTTCTTTCTCTCTCTCTCTCAAAGAAAGCTATCTCCAATATTATTTTCCATTCTATTTGATAACCAAAAACATCTATCTCATTGTGAATATCAGACTATCCTAAAGTTAAATAAGATATCTATTTTTAACTTAAGTATTCCTGTGTATTCCAATTTTTTTTTATTTTCAATAATTACATTATTCTAGGTTTAACTTATTTTCTTTTAATTTTAGTAAAAACATAAATCTATACTGAAAGATTTTTTGCCTTTTTCAGATATTTTGTGTCAATAGAACATTGTATTTGGGTGAAAAATAGATTCACATTTAGAAAATAAAGTTGAGCAGAATAAGATATCCCAGATCTATACAAGAAAAATAAAATTATCTTATCCAGAGATCTAACACAAAAAAGACTCAAATAAGTAGAATTTTTTTCTTGAAGAGAAAGATCCAAGAGGTATTAGTTATCCCTCAGGCAATTCATAATTTAATGCAAACCATTTAAATTGCCATGGCTGTTTTTCTGAAAATAAACAAACTGATTATGAACCTTATTTGTAAGAACATGCAGAAAAATAAATAAACAGGAAAAGAAACTTTAAAAAAGAGTGAGAAATGGAAGTTCTACCAGATAATAAAATGTATTTTAAAGTTTATATAATTACAGTGATGTGTTATTGACACATATATAAACTTATCAAACAGTGGAACAGAAGGGAAAATTGAAAAACATTCTCACTTTTGTGTGTCTTTGTCACAAGAGGGTTGACATGTCAATCAGTGTGGATAATGGCAAACATCTCAATGTAGAGACAGCTCAGTAGCCATAAAAATAAGATAAACATTAAGCCCATTTCTGTGTATGGAGAAATTTCAAATGGGTCAGAGTTAAATGCAAAACAAAACAAAACAAAACAAAAAAACAACAAAAACACCATAAAATAACTGGAACAAAATATGAACCAATACCTCTAAAATATGGAATAATGGATATCAAATTTTTATTGCTATGTGCCAAGCAATCTCAAATCTTATATAATAACTATTTGCTTGGCTTTTGCTTCAGATGGGCAGCCTTATCTTCTCTGGGCTGACAGTCATTGCTCCTAGCTTGGTTTAGTCACATGTCTGCGGTCATATTTTACACTCACTATGACATGACAATGCTGCTAGAATTCTCTGGCAAACAAATGTCAAGATTACAAGGCTCAGTGATCCCAATTGATAGGATGCTTGTTTTGTTTAATTTTGATAAATTCTGCATGTCACTGTTTCTTTTAGTTGGCACTTTATCTTTCGTGGCAGCTTTGTACATCCTCGAATCCATCTTTAATGTGTGTCTGTCGATCACCCGAAGCCATTTGATTTCTAAATTGTTTAACAAGTAACCAAAACCATTTCATACTACAGGTGTAACAACTAGGGCACTGGAGAAAATAAAACAGAAAACAACTTTACCCAGAATGTGCAGAGATTTAAAAACTCTAACAGGACTTCTTCATCAACAAATTAGTAAGCAAAGTCTCAGCGCAAGGCCTAAGAGAAACAATGTAAGAAACATTTTATGAACTCGGGGGTTACTACAATGATGATTTGAAACCTCTCCTAATCTGATAAGTAACTACCCACCTATGCCAGACAAAGAGGAGAATGTAACATGGAGGAGAACACCTGAAGAGAGACCATTATCCTCTTGCACTATGCTCTTTGAAAACTCTAAGCTAATGGTTTTATGAGCTTTTCATGATGAACTCATGAAAAGTCCATAATCTTCAAAATATCCTAAGCCAAAATAGGTTGTATATATTCTAAAAAGAAAATGAATTTAAATATAATACTATAAATGATATTCATATGTAGAAGTCTGTTTTTGACCTATTATAACTCAACTAGCAGCAAATTTTAAAAAGTGTGTGTGTGTGTGTGTGTGTGTGTGTGCGTGCGCATCTGCACACACATACATCCACTTCTTTATCGATTCACCTAGTGGTGAACACCTTGGTTCTTTCAATAACTTGTCCATGGTAAGTAATGCTATGGTAAACATGGAGGTGCATATATCTTTTTTTTAATTATTTCACTTTCTTCAGCTAAGTCCACAGAAGTGGAATTACTGTGTCCTTCTTTGTCTCTTGTTATATAGCCTTTGTTTTAAAGTCATTACAGATTTCTAATTCTTCTTCAACATATGATGCATATATTGATATAACTACTCTATAAATTTTATTTTTACCTGTGTTCTTTTTTGAAATAATTTTAGTACACACACAATCTTTTAGAGGCACATTATTGATTAGGTTCTTTAGATTTTCAGGGTTTTTTTCTATTGCTATTTGTTCTTGTTTTATTGATTCATGTTGGAACAGATGAAATGCATGAAAATCTCCTGCTTTATTGTTCCTGTCTATTGCACCTCCTGTCTTCTGCTTTAAGAAAGTGTTGTCCTCATATTAGCTATATAAGTGTAATGTGTTTTAATTGTGAACTGTGTTTTTCAGCAGGATAAGTTTCCATCTTTGTCTCATGCAATTTTTTATTATTTCTATCTGCTGCATTAAGTTATTCATTTTGATTTCCTTATGTTTTCATTGAATACCTACATACACTTAATATTTTTTACTCTCATAGAGCAGAATTACATTGTTTTCTTTTCAGAGATTAGAATGTTTTATTTTCTAGAAACTATCATGTTAATTCATGTTTTTAATTTTAATTGTTTTGAATTGTGCGAAATAGTTACATAAGATTCTTAGGAATTCACTTTCTGCCTGTAGTTGCCTTTCCCTGGATAGTTCTAATTTTGCATAGTTATGCTCTTTCCTTTCTCTTTCAATTCGTCGGAGTTCATCATTCCTTATCAATTTTTTCAAATAATCTTATTTTTTTCCCTTTACTATTGCTTCTGTTATTCTCACTGCTGACTCATAGGGAATATTTTCTTTGACTCCCTTTCAAAGGGCCATGCCACCATTTTGCCCGTGTGTAGTGAACATCATTTATGGTGGGGGCGGCAGATGTCCGCCAGGGGGCATGACGGTTCTATGGGAGGCCGTCTGCGGGAGCTTCCACAGGCCTGGCGGCTGCAAGCCTGGACCCTGGCCACAAGGAGCCCGTTGGTAGAGAACCGCTCCTTTTGGTGTCAGCTCCATACAGGTTCACGACCCACCACATCTTAACTCTTGAGTCTGATTCATTCTCCAGAAACTCCTCTGTGTGTTCCAAGCCAAGTCATACCTGGTGCCAGAGAAGGCATATGTTTTGGCAAATATACCAGTATTTCTCTGTCAAAAGTTCAGGTGATGGTTTCTTTCTTTCATCCGGTGTATGGCTGTGAGTTGGGACAGAAAGGTCTATCAGAGCAGGAGTTGTACTGACTCAGCAGAAAGCAAGAGGAGAGCAGCAGGTAACTGTAAGTTAATATAATCTGCAACTTTAATGTGAATCTAACCATCTTTCCTATAATGGATTCATATTAATTTTGAAGTGACAAAGCGCTATATAGGTCAGTGCAATTATTACTGCCATCACTGATGTCATGGGGTCCATCTAATAAGTAGCATCATGATGTTGCTGTTCCCAGGGTGTTCAGACAAGCATCCACCCAAGCATCCATCAGTTCCCACTAGGGCCATCTCTCACTGATTTTTCTTCTTTGGTTGTGAGGACTATATGGGTCACCTTAACAGAATGCGCCCTTTGAAGCTCAACAGCCCCCAGCGTACACAGGTAATTGTGGAAAGAGTCCATACTGATGCCGTGATTAGATTTGCAAAGTGGGGAAAACCATTATGAGTACAGGGAGTGCAGAGATCATACGGTTCACAGTAAGTGATTTTACACGTAATTATGTGGCCTCTCAGTCTCTGCCGAGTGAGATTAGGGTAGAATTTAGCCAAAATAAGATACAAAGTAAATGATAATACAAGTTTTGTGAATAACCTACTTACTATTGCTATAGTTTCTCCTCTTATACATCATCAGTCATATCTCAAAAAATATCAAAGAACATTAGATGTGCGTGCAGTGACATGTGGGAACAAAAAAAGTTTGGTCAAAACTGACTTGGGATTTCTGGTTATCAAAACCCACTTTCATTTCATAACAGATATGTTTTAATTGGAAATAAACACACTTCCATATACAAGATACATTAAGTACATACAAATAGGAAAATATGTATACATATGTGTCATACATATGTTTAAAACTGCTTGAGATTCAAAACAAACTCCCCAAAAGACATTGGGAGATAGGGGTAGCATCTCCTCTCCTGATAACTATGTTTCAAAGAGATAGCTCCTTGTTCCTTGAAAAGGGAAGCTCTGACTTTTTGAAAAGATTTGCATCTTAAAGAGTCTTGGAAAAAATGTGCAATTATGAGGTTTTTTAGTAAATGCTCTAAGAAAGTGAGGAGAGAAACTTTGTGGGTAGGTCACACGGATTTTGCAGGGGCCAAGGTGAGAAGAAGGTCGAGGGTTGGGAGGCAGGAGGACCCAGATTAACATTGAGTCCGGCTACGTGAAAAGTTACGTAGCCATCTTGGTTGGGCCACTCTGGCAAACTGGCACTGCCCGTCAGTGAGGGTAGACGTCTGTCTCTGGCCATCTCTCTTTCTAGTCTAAGTGGATAAGCCGAGGAATGACATGAAAACCAGACACATGACAAATTTTATTTTCCCTGTTGTCCTTTAGGCTACCCCTACAAGGACCTGTAACTTTGCATTTTTGGTAAAAGAGTATTTTTAAGTCAGAAAGAAAAAGGCAAGAACCGTATGATTTCACTCATATGTGCGACAGAAAACTGAAAGCAACAAATGAACAAACAAGAAAAACAAACACAAGGAAACTCATAGACACAGACAACAGTATGATGGTGACCAGAGCAAAGGGGTTGGAAGGGTAGTAAGGGGTAAAGGGGATCGAGTATGTGGTGATAGAAGAAGATTTGATTTCAGGCTGTGGACACACGATGCAATTTACAAATGATGTATCATAGACCTGTACACCTGCAACCCATATAATTTGGTTAACCAATGTCACCCCAATAATGTCATTAAAAAAAGAATGTATGTAAATCAGACTCACTTGTTTCAATTCTGAGGCCCTTCTAAATGAAGATACAGCAGTAAATAAGGAGAAATTTGTCAATATAACAGAAGAAGTTACCTTTAGAACTTACTTAATATTCACCCATATATAGCACTTCCACTTAAAGATGGAGTGATGCCACAGGTATTTAATAATGGTTTGGATGATATATATTATGAACAGGCAAGGAGATCTGGTCATTCGGCATACCGTGATGAGGCATTTAATACCTAACAAAATCCCGTGTCAAGTCATGTACAGTATCTCTGAAGAATAATTGTTTGCCAATTTGGGCATAATTTTCTTCAATAATTTTGGGGGTCTGCATTGTGATTTTCTTAGCTTAGCTTGTCATAATCTACATAAGGTGTCTGATGCACAAGATAAGCTGGCTAAGGTGGGTCAGACCTCTTACAGAGTAGCCAGGCTCTACTGGAAATCTTTCTTTTACCCTGATTTCCACTCTCAAGCAGCAGCATTATGTGTTGCTCAGTAGGTATGTTGGGGTGGAGGGTTAAAGTATCATGTACGTAAACTCTAAATCCAAAGAGGTTCACTAATCATTTTTCCTACTTTACAAATTATTTTAAAAGTATATCCTAGCTCTTTCAATGCTTTGACCTCAAAGAGAATAAATATGGTGCCACACCCTGGGAAATTACCAGGTTTTATCTCACATTCTGGAAAACAGTTGTCTCTTTGTCTAGGTTTCTTACAAACTGATTCTCAACAAACTCAAGTAGCTTAAGTTCATCAATGTAATAAACCAACATAGTGTCCTGTAACATTGTCATGGTACCTGAAAAAAATGTTTACAGTAGAAAGCCTGTATTGTACTTTTCAGTTAAAATAATAGTCCATTGCTATCCTTCTGAGCTTTTTTTAAAAAAAGGAGTTTCTTGTGATAATTGCTCTGAGAATTAAAAAAAATATATTTGACAGATGGATAGTCTTAAATAAGCTTCCAAAGACTGTCATTTGTTCTAGTAGAAAGTTCACATCTGGAAAAGCAGATTCAATTAGACACAGCACCTAATTAAACTTAAAATAATCTAGTAATTTTTCCAAGATTCAGATGTCTTTGCATTAGCCAAATCAATTGACTGTGGGTGGTGGGCCCAAAATGCAATATTCAGATGATATATTATACACTTGTTCACTTGAGCCAATATAATTTTATTAACCAATGCCATCCCAATAAATTTAACTAAAAATAAACATGTATTCATTTTATAAATATGTTTTCTTATAGCTTTCAAGTATTTATGATATTTCTGTCTATAATTCCTCTAGAAATGTGACATACTTTTGGTTTACTCTTTTAGTAAAGGAGGAAATTTACTTGATTACTTCTATTATAATGGCCCTCACCCCAGAGTTAAAAGAGCTATGTGAGATTCTCTGTAAATTTCCAAGTGTGTATATTCCAACATAACATTTAGGGACAGGTTTGAATTACAGAACAACTTGCCCATCATGAGATACACTAAAAAAATATTCTACTTGTTATTTTGGTCAAATTTCCCATTTTAGGAAATTTCCCTGGGAGTTATTATCTGTCAGAGATGGTATCTACCTATTCTCTTTGCTCCATTACACTCCCATTATGATAAGAAATAAACTTCCTTTGTGAAATCTAACGGTAAGAAGTACTTGAGCATTTGCCCTTGGGTTACTCATTGAGGAAACTGTGACTTTTCTTTGCTTAATGGTGTCTGGTCCCATGGAATGGCTCTGGTTTTGAATTGGAGGACAATCTAGAACTCCATGGAAGTCCTGGAGTCAGGGTTCTTCAGGCCAGGGCAGTAAGTTTGTGTGCATGTCCTATTAACCTATCCAGCTACTTCTGTGCTAGAAACGCCATGAATGGATAGCTACCAATCAAGTTTCTTGAGAGTGAAACTATTCTGAATCCCATTCTCTTTCCTGTCCTATCTCGTTACTGTCCTATCTCTTTCCTGTAGCCATATCTACCTTGCCTTGAATGATTTTGTCTGCCACATGTCCTCTGCTGCTCTGGGATCTGAAGGCTCTCCATATCACATGGAAAAAATACAGCTTCTAGGTAACTTAGAATGAAGTAGATCAAGAAAACCACATATCAACAACCAAGAGAATCATTTCAAATGGGTTTGCAAAAAACAATATTCAGTCTACATGCATTTATTAGGAAATTATAAGATGAGTAAATGCTATTTACATAGGTATTTAACTCAAGAAGCTCTAAAAATACAAAATAAATGCAAATTAAATACACAAAAAGGAATTGTTTTTTAAAAGCAAACTGCTGAAATACATCATCTACATAATATCCTGGACTTAAACATAAAGATGTGAAAAGATAATTAATGTAATTCAAGTCCATGAGGAAACAAATTAAAAAAAGAAAACACTAACATATAACATTTTGAAAGAGTAGAAGATATTAAAAAGACTTACAGGAGATTAAAATTATTCATCAAAACACATAAATAATCCTTATCAATCATTTTTAATTCTGTTGAGTTTAAAATTTTCTTGAAGAATTCAATTACTAAGAGAGGTCAAAGCAAATAAAAGAATTTGAATATAGATGCAGCCAGGGGATAAATTCTAGAAGAATGCTAAAAATTCTTATAAAAACAAATTAAACTGTGGATAGAAAATTGAGTTGTTTCCCTAACTTGGCCACTGTGGAGGCTGCAATGGATGTGGTAATCCCTTTGAGATCCTGCTTTCTTTGGATATATACCCAGGAGTGGGTTTCTGGGTGATGTAGTAGTTCCATTTTAAATTATTTGAAGAACCCCCATACTCCTTCCATAGCTGATATACCCATATTGCATTCCTACCAATAGTGCACAAGGGTTCCGATTTCACAACACCCTGCTCAACACTTGTTATTTTGGTATCTTTGATAATAGGCATTCTGACAGGTGTCTGGCAATATCTCATGTTGTTTTATTTGAATTTTCTCCATAACTAATGATGTTAAATGTCTTTTTTTATATATCTGATAGTCATTTTCTATATCTTGCTTAGAGAAATGTTTATTCAAGTCTTTACCCATATTTTAATTGGGTATTAATTTTTTGCTACTGAGCTGTAGGAATTTCTCATATATTTTGGCAATGAACCCCTTAACAGATATATGGCTTGAGAACATACAGGTTGCCCAATCTATAGGTTGTCTTTTCATTGCGCTGATAGTTTTCTTTACTGTGCAGAAGCTTTTTAGTTTGCAGTTGTCTCACTTGTCTGTTTTCTTTTTTGTGTGTTCTTCTGGTGTCATATCCAAAAATTATTGCAGAGACTGGTGTGCCTATTACCTTGATTGTGGTAATGATACCACAAGTGTCCTCATGTGTCCCAATTCATCAAATTATACATGGTAATTATGTGCAGTTCTTTGTACATTAATTATACCTAAATAGGGATGTTTCATTTTAAAGAAATAGACCGAGAAATTTAAGAACACATTCATTAAACATGAAGGACTGAAAAAATGACAACATGCTTTCCAACACATTTCTTTAGGAAGAGAGTCCTTGTTATGAAAACCAACAATGGCAAACATAAAAAGAAATACTGTATTTAAAGTTAGAAATAGTTTTAAAGTTAGAAATATTAATTGTAATATATTTAATATGTATACACCTACATACAATATCCATTGTAACATAAATATATATATGCATATATTATCTATCTTGCCTATCAAAAGCATAGCAAATGGTTGGTATTTGATATTTTGTTAGGTCTTTGTGAATCATGTTCCTTAATATTTAACCTCTTCTCTATATTCATCTAACATCAATTCTGGTTTGGACCATGTGATTTGCTTTTTGCAAAATAAATGTTGTATAATTCTCACAAATAGCACTAATAACAATTGCTCAAACTTGAAAATTACCAAAATGCACATTAATATTAGAATAGATAGTGGTATATTTACATAATAGGATAGCATAAAACAATAAAAGTGAAAAGTACAACTACTTAAAAGTCTGGGTTACTCTCAGAAACATGCACATATCACTGAGCAAAGAGAGACAGAGAAGTACACATCTCGTATGATTTCATTTGTGTAAGACAAAAAAAAGAAAACACAGTTCTATGGTGTTAGCAGGGTGGTGGTAACCTTAGATACACTGTTTCCTTTGGTGCTAGTAATGTCTGTCGCTTATCTGAGTGCTGGATGTATTCAGTTTGAACCAATTAACCAAGCACTACATCTTTATGCTCACTTTCATGCAAATGGACTTCCTCAAAATGCAAAAATGTCATTCTGCATTTCTTTGGAAATCTGTTAAAAAATCAATTGCCTAGGAAAGGAAGAAATTTGCTTTCATAGCTTGTGGAAAACAGTTGAAGACAATTAGTATTAATCAACTGTGATTGTTTTATGTTTTTTCCCTAGAGTGCTACATTTTCTGTATGTAAGCATGTAAAAGTTGAATTTAGTCACAGGAAACCACTAACATTTTACCTAACAAGAAAAGGGAGGAAAACATAATTATTTAAAAACAGCAACCCTGGTTAAAGCATTGTACCTAATAAGTCAAGGTTGGGCGTTCAATCCCCAGTCAGGGCACATACAAGAACCAACCAATAAATGCATTAAAAAAAGTGGAACAACAAACTCTCTCTATTTTTCTCTTTCTCTAAAACATAAATAATTTTTTAAATAATAAATTAAAACAACAGCCCTGGCTGGTGTAGCTCAGTGGATTGAGCGCAGCTTGTGAACCAAAGGGTCTCTTGTTCGATTCTCAGTCAGGGCACATGCCTGGGTTGCAGGCCAGGTCCCCAGTAGGGGGCACATGAAAGGCAACCACACATTGGTGTTTCTCTCCCTCTCTTTCTCCTTCCCTTCCCCTCTGTCTAAAAATAAATAAATAAAATCTTTAAAAATAATAATAATAAATAAAAACAACAAACATATCTTCAGTGAATGAACCACCAAGAATATACAAATATGTTTGAATTATTAGCCAATATAAGGAAAAATATAGTCACTTTTATTACACATCTCCTTTCCAATAAATATTCATTTTAAAAAGACAAAATAATTGAAATTAATATATGGATTAAAATAACTATCATCTTTTAATAGTAGTCTTTTTAAAAAATATTTTATTTATTTATTTTTTGAAAGAGGGGGAGAGAGAGAGCGCAAGAGATACTTCAATGTGTGTTTGCCTCATGTGCGCCCCCTGCTGGGGACTAGGCCCTCAATCCAGGCAGATTGCCTGTCTGGGAATCAAACTGGTGACCCTTTAGTTTATAGGCCAGCACTCAATACACTGAGCCATGCCAGCCGCACCTAACTATCCACATATCTATCTATCTATATGTATATAAATAACTTTCCATGCATACATACTTTGTATAGTATATATATATCATTTCCCAATAACATTTTCATTAATATTAATTAAATATAAATGATTTTATATAATGCTTATTTGTTAGGTATTTCCATTGAAATTGTTGTGAATAGTATATATCAATACCTTGATAATGAGTACACAGAACATCATTTAACTTTGAGGGTTAATAAAATGTTGAATGGACCTTCTAAATATAAACAAATTTGTAACATCACATATCAGACATAAAATACAAATGCAAATATTTTACAGAGCATGCTAAAAATCATAAGAAGGCAAAAGTCACACTACTTTTTAAAAAGACAAAATATATAATGTGATATTTACATGCTGTATATGGAGTTCAAAAGCAATTTTCATATAATGAAGAATTCTGATTAAAATGAAAATAATCTTTATCTCAGGAAACAAATCTCTTTTATATTAGCATATACTTGACTGTGTATAGACACATAATAAAAATATCTCGGTTTTGTTTTTATATATAAATATTTTGCCAGACTTTCAATAAGAAGCCAACTCTATCCCTACCACATCCAGTTTTCAGCTTCTTTCTTACCTGTCAGTTAGCACTCCCTGCAGTTTGGGGTGCAGTGACTAGTATATTATTAAACTATATACATTAGTTCAGGAAGTAATACACTGTTAGAACTGAATGAGACTATGGTAGTCACCTGGTTCAGTATTTTTATTTTATATGTTTAGTCTGCTACTAAATTTTTGTATATTTAAAGTGTACAATCTGATGTTTCACATGCATATAAATAGTGAAATGATCATGACAGTCAAGCTCAATAACACATCCATTTCCTTCTGCGGTTACTATTTTGGTCTTTGTGGTGAGAGTGCCTGAAATCCATTCTCTCCATAAATTCCCAGCACACAGTACAGCGTTATGGACCACGGTCATCCTGCTGCACGTTAGGTCTCTGAACTTACTTCCCCTACATAAATGCCACTTTGTAAACTTTGACCAGCATCTCCTCATTTCTCCCACCGACCCTCCCCTAGTAACTAGAGTTATACAATCTGCTTCTACAGATGGTCCAGAAAAACTAAATGACCAACCTAAATAGAAAACATTCAACTATAAACACTACCAGGTTATTCATTGAGTTTTTAGGTTGTCTTACATAATGTTTCAGTCTATATATTCAAGGATCCAATTCACATTTTCTTTTGGAAAATCAATTTCATCCATTCAGACACTTAATAAAATATTGATTCTACTTTCATTCACCTTCTATGACAACCTTACTGTTTGACATATAGAGTAGAAATTATGTTTTTTTTTATAATAAGTGTCATTTACATAAACAAAGCTCATGTTCGAGAATTCCCAGATTCTAAAAATTTCAATAGCTTGAAATTTTTTTATGGAACTGGAGCCTTATAAGAAATGCTTTCAAATGAATAAAAAAGAGCAATTAACTGGCATTTCATTGATCTTTCTCATTTGAATGTTCTTTTAGTATTGATTTGTTGATTAGCTTTCCTCACTTGAATATTTTTATCAAGCTTTCTCTTTCATTTTATAACTGAACCCTTTTCCTTGACAGATCCTAAACCTTCTGTTTCAATTTTATTATCATCACTGTTCTATTTTTCTCTTCCATTATACAAAAGATAACACAAAAGGTTTATAATAAAAATTTCCCTAAGGAAACCATGATGACATTTTTTCACAAATATTTCAACATGAGGAGATCTTGAGCACCACCTTTCCCCAGAAATCAGGGAGAAGTAGGGAAGGGAAGAAGAGAAGCAATTGTTTAAAATGCTAATTGTGGCTTAGTGTATTTCATATTATATTCATCTAGAAATCAAAATGGGTACTTGAAAAATGTATTTGAATGGTAATAGAGCTAAGAAGGCAGACAAAGATGCTAGAGAAAACAAGTCTCATTTGACAGTATATTGACATTTTTGGTACTTTGGAGATCAAGATGACATTCTACTCAAGTGGGCAATACTGTAAATACATCCAAAGGCCCCCAGTCTCATCAGTCATCAGTGAAATAAAATTTCAAACCAAATGTATGCATGTGTGTATAAATATGTATGTATATTCATTGGGATATACTTGGGGCACACTTGTTTTTATATTTTTTGATTATATATATGAGGCTTTTTTTCCTGTACATGAACATTCTCTAACAAGCTTAATTGGTACTTTTGATTCTGACATGCAGCAGATTGTAGCTATTTCTCATCATCCCCTCTTTGAAATGGATGCGAACCCTCAGACTAGTTTATTTCCCCCAGTGCTTAAGACCTAGAGGCAAGAATTTTCAGGAACTAAACATTTAACTTGCAGGCATTACTGTGGTGTTGATTTCTTATGCCAATTCTTGGTTCATAAGGTTTTTCTTCCTCATTCTAAAACTTATGGGAAAAGAAAAATTTCTTTCCAAAACAATACACAAAGTCATATTACTGTTTCTAGTTTCCTCTGTTTCAGATCACAGTCTGATGTAAACTCATGCTTTTTGCAATTGACAATGTTAATTGCACAGTGTTCTCAGGTTTCACCGTCCACCAATAACAGGGGCTAGATCCATCTTCGTAAATTTTACCGTGTGTGTGTGTGTGTGTGTGTGTGTGTGTGTGTGTGTGTGTGTCTGTGTCCAACATTTCTTCTAGCTAAAAAAAGAAAATATCTGTGACATTAAGGACTTTTTCCCTACTCATTTTCTATTCAACAAGATTTGTCCTTTGAGCTGATGACCTTGATAGATCAAAGAAGAGAGGAATTATTTTCTCAAGGACTTTCCCAACAAGCTTGATTATCAATCATCAGTAATATAGTTGGTGACGTGTTAAGTTTATGTAAGTAAATCTGAGAAAATAAAAGATGTGTCATATTTAAGTTGCTGGTTTTTTTTTTTAATTATGCTACCAAAGCAATTGTATAATTTTGACCTAATTCCCTTTTATGTTTACTTAACAGATATTTTACATTTTTATTCATTGTAAATTTGCATGGAAAACTCCAGCCAAAGCTTATATAAACAAACAATACCTTAACTTCATAAAAATTCAGTACTGAGATGAATGCTGTTAGCATCCCTCTTTCCTCAGGAGCCTTATTAGAATGTCTAGTAGTGCATTTGTTTTGATGCCCGAAACCTCAGTTTATTGTTTATGCAATAATACTTTAAATACAAATCCCCAAATCTCATATTACTATTCTTTGGGGGCACTTTTCTGAGAGAAGAATTTGTCTAAAATATAAAATAGTGGTTGAATTATTTTAACCTAACATCTGTGGAATCCACAGCAATATTCAATGTATGTTAGATCCAGAAGCTTTAAAAAAAATCTATCGGTTTACTTTCCACCACACATTTTTAAATCCTTTTAAGTGCACCTCTATCAAGTATTTATTTGAGTAATCTCTTTTACTTTCATATTCTATACTCAAGATTATTGTAATTATGTACATTTTTATTCTGGGCCACAGTGTCTTTAGTTGCCCTACTATTAATTCTTTGCCTTATGTATGTTTCTGCAGATCCTTGGGGCAATATATAGTTCATCAAGGTGTAACTGGAATTGTATGAGAGTTAATTATTTAAATAAGTTTACCAAGTTAGCTGGTACTTGTCTTATGTTCCTTTCGCAGTTGCATCCTTGAACTGCATGTCCTATTTCTAGAAAAGTGTTGTTCTGAGCTGAAGCAGCTCCATCGTAGATTGACTGACCTCCATTCATGGCTCATGTCCCAGCATAAAAAGTAATTGTTCAGAGTGGTCTTCTGTGAATTCCAAACTAAAATCATTTTCTCTCATATCACTTTACATTTCTTTCAGTTACTCAGCACCATTGAGAGAGAGAGAGAGGGAGAGAGATTTTTTTTAAATATCTTTTTCCCTCCCTTGGCTATAAACTGCATAAACTGCATATAAACTACATAAGGGCAGGGATTTTATTCACTATATTCACTTAGTCTTAGTCTGTGGGGGAAGCAATAACAGAATACCAAAGACTAGGTGGCTAATAAAGAATAGAAATTTATTTCTCATAATTCCGGAGGCTGGGAAGTCCAAGATAAGATTCTGGTGCATTAGGTGTCTGGTTAGGGCCTGCGTGCTGGTTCATATAAAGCTTGTTATATCCTTACATGGCAGAAGGGGTGATAGAGCCTTTTGGTAGTCTCTTCCATTATCACAGTAATCCCATTCATGAGAGCATCATCTTTATGACCTAATTAACTCCCAAAGACCCAAGCTCCTAATACCATGATATTAAGGATTTGATCTTAACATAAGGATTTGGGGGAAAGACAAACTCTCAGTTCACAGCACTTTTTGTTTTGCTCTATACTGTTTTGTTCATTACACTATATCTGTCCAGTACACAGTCCATGCTACACAGTATTCAAAGACTATTGATGCAAAGAATTCAAAGAAATGTCTTACTCTCTTTTTGAAATGTTCCCCAAACAAGCAAATCTAAGCTCTAATACTATTGATAAAACAGTGCTTTACTCTTTTCTACTTCAAATTCTTCCAACTTGACAGAACACTTTGGATCGTACACTTATGTGAAATGTTAACAACACAAATGGTTTATGAATATTAAACAATGAAGGAATTTGAGTATATTGCCCATCCACATGCATGGACCACTTGGGGTTTCATATTTTGTGATCTGAAACACTGAATACAGAGCATCCATTGCAACAGTGCCATGCACATAAGACCTCTGCCTCTCTTCTGTCTAAGACATCAAATTCTTTACCAGGGCCTTATATATTTACCCTTTTGACTGATTCATATGGACCTCATCACTAACAGTAATTCTGGTGAAATAACTCTAGATGTCCAAATATGCTATTCAGGACATTCTCCTCTCTAAGCTGCTCTTACTTACCTGGCCCCTCTGCCAGTCCCTTCAAATAGGCACCTTGGGAACTCACACAGTTCTCCCAATCATTATCAGCTGCCTCATCGAATTTTCCCGAATCTCAACATTCTAAAACCTCTTCCCTTTCAAAGGTGATTTTAGTCTTGCAAAAAGGCAGAAGATGCAGGATTTTTCCCAAACTAGAATCTGGGCTGCGTGTGGGCTGAGTCATCTGGGTGATTTGATGTTTCTCAAAAAACCTCTGCACAAGAGACATGATGCATGAGCAGGGGCATTGTCATGATGAAACTGCCAATCACCAGTTGCCCATAGCCGTGGCCCTCTGAATCATTCAAATAGTTTCCACAGGAGAACGTTCAAGCTCATTCAAGGGCATCTACTGCCCCCACTAAATAGTACAGTGAGGTCATCATTGTTCACACATACACATTCCAGTCCACTCTCCTTAGCTGCCAGTTTACATTGATGTTGTGCGAAACATTTCTCATTAGACTGAAAATGGCTGGACATTTTTCGGACAGACCTCATATATTACATTAGTGTATAGATGAATGTATGTGTGTGTGCATATATATTTTAGCCATCCCATAATTAACATTCATAAAAATAACCTGCTAATGAAGAAAGTAAGCAAACCACACAAAATGGCTGCTATGAATTTGATGATTACTTTTATATTGCTAAAAGTAAAAATTAGGATTTTCAATATACATATATATAGCTATGAAGCTTTTTCCAGTAGATATATGCCTATATAAGCTATTAAGTTTTTATGTGAAATATAAATAGCTTTATGTGCAAATTTTTTACATAAAATTTTGCAAGTATTTTCTCCTTTGTTACCTGTATTTTTCAATGTATATTATTTTTATTAGGCTAGAATAGAATCTTATGTTAGAGAAAATTAAAATTACAATTAAAACCTTTTATTTAATCATACTGGAAGAGAACAGGAATGGGGATGTAGTCAAAAGAAATGTTAGAAGAAGGCACTAGTACAATTACTAAAAAAGCTTAACATAATTTATTTCTAAAGCAAGAGGTTTGTTGCATTTTCATGCATGAGTATATGTAAAGTCTTTATGAATCTATTATGATAATCTGTGAGTACATATACATACATTTTTCAATGGTTAACTGAATTAGATATTTTCCCACTCCTGGTCATTAATACAATATATATTTTGTCTTTCATTTGCATATAAATTATATAGAATAAGAATTATGCATTCAATAATAAGGACACATTCTTCGCATTTATTCCTTTACTTTGAATTTTAAGATTCAATTTAGTACTTGTTTAAATGTAGGTATTCTAATACTGTGCAGATTTTTACATTATGCTTTCCTAATGACTACACTGACTGCACCTGGTAATAGCAGAGCTGGCATTGGAGACGCCCGAGTCACACCGCTTAGTTTTAATCCTTTCTCTAGGCACTTACTGGCTCTGTGGCCTTGGGCAATCTGTACAGCCTCTCTGACTCATTTTACAAATTATGAAATAGAGATAATAGCATCTAACTCATAGAGTTTTTATCATTTATATGATAAAATAATGTAATAATATATCATTATATTATTTATCCCACCCAGGATGTCATTAGCAGAAGTAACAGCAAAATCATTATGTTTCTCATAATTTACTAGACATTCTTTTATTTATCATTTAATATGGACTGAACATACAGCATATATACACACATGCACACACACATATCAGATGTTTAATATATATTATATACCCTGTATATGTTTAATATATACAATATGTAATATGTATTTCATATATATGAACAGAGTGGATAGAAGAAGGTGTATATATTCCTAAATTCATCAACAAAAACATGCAATCTGAAGAATATGGAAAAGAAAGATTGAATGAAGATAATTAATAGAACTTAAAAATGTGGGGGATCATTTCAACACCTTCTAAGATATAGAGAATTCAAGTCAAGAGGAGAGAATAAGGTAGAAAAAGTAATTTAAGAAATAGTGGATGAAATTTTTCCAAATTGAGTGCAATACTTAAATTTATAGATTCAATGAGTTAAGGAGACACCAAATAAAAATTTCAAAGAGAAGCACTACTATACATATTATAGTCAATTGGTTTAACAAAATCTTGAAGACATGCAGAGAAATATAAACAACAAGGTTTCCCTGGATGCTTTCACTCCTTCTTTAAGCTGGGAATACAGTGGGGTTTTCTCCACATTTGGCATCCCAAATAATTGAAGTTTAATAATAGCTTCTGTAATGAGATTTAGCTACCATATATACCCATTTTTACTAAGGAAAAGACTAAGGGGATCCATATTACATGAAAGAAGGTTATTGTAGCCTACTTTTGTTTATTTATTTATTTTTTAAAAGATTTTATTTATTTACTTTTAGAGAGAGGGGAAGGTAGAGAGAAAGAGAAGGAGAAAAACAGCTGTGTGAGAGACACATGGATAGCTTACCTCTTGAGCATCCCTACTAGAGACCTGGCCCACAACCCAGGCATGTGCCCTGACTGGGAATCAAACCAGTGACCTTCCAGTTTGAAGGCTGGCGCTCAATCTACTGAGACACACCAGCTAGGGCTGTAGCCTAACTTCACAGATGAAGGGAAACTTCAGGATTTTCCGGCTCATTAAATTTCGAAACATTGTACAAAAAGAGATGAAGCATTTTCTTTTTTTATTGTACGTTTTCCATTACCATTTAATCCCCTTATATCCCCTTCCCCCCAATCACCACACTGTTGTCCAGTTTCATGAGTCTTTTTTCCTTTTTGCTCAGTCCCTCCACCTGCTGACCTCCCCCCACCTTAGCTGTCCTCCTGCTCCCTATCTATGAGTCTGACTCTACTTTGCTTATTAGTTCAGTTTGTTCATCAGATTTCACATATGATTGGGATCATATGGTATTAGTCTTTCTGTGGCTTATTTCATTTAGCGTAATTTTCTCCAGGTCCATCCATACTGTTCCAAAGGGTAACATTTTCTTCTTTTTTATGGCCAAGTAGTATTTCATTGTGCAAATTTTCCATATTATTTTATCCACTAATCTACTGATGGACACTTGGGCTGCTTCCATATCTTGGCTTTGTAAATAATGCTGCAATGAACACGGATGTGCTTATGTTCTTTTGAATTAGTGTTTTGGGTGTCTTTAGATATATTCCCAGAGGTGAGTCACTGGATAAAAAGGCAGATCCATTTTTAGATGCTTCTCCAAAGAGGATATATAGGTGGTCCATAAACCTATGAATAGATGCCCAATATCACATTATCAGAGAAATGCAAATTAAAACCACAGTGAGATACCATCTCATACCTGTCAGAATGATCATCATCAATAAATCAAAAAACAAGTGCTGGTGAGGCTGTGGAGAAAGGGGAACCCTTTTGCACTGTTGGTGGGAATGCAGACTGGTACAGCCACTGTGGAAAGCAGTATGGAGATGCCTCAAAAAATTAAAGATGGGCATTTCCAATATCCAGCAACATTCAGAGTGCAGATTCTTAAATTACAAAAGTGGAATGTTAGCAAGTAGTTATTGAAATGTATGTTAGAGCACAGATATGTCTCTGAGATTTGGGAAGACTGAGACAATGAGAGTACAGTTCTCAGTGCCTCAAAAGAAGAAGAAGAAGCTTTTGTAATATTGTCATTTTCTGGGAGATACCTGCAGGGTGATCAAAGGTCAGGAGATAAGGGGTGTAGAAATGATCTTATTTGGAGAGATTTTCATCATTATTATAAAGACCAATATTATCGTAATTATGCTCATCGTCTTTTCCTCAGCATCAGATTTTCTCAGTGAGATTTAGCTGGAAGTAGGGTAAAAAGAGAGGATTGACATCTGAGCCTGAAGTTGCAGGTGGCCGCTGTGGATGGTCCTCTCCAATCATCTTTGTTAAAGGTTAGAGGGAAAAAAAAGCATCCAATAACTTACAAGTTTGCCTCTGGTTCCTTTAGAAGGCCACCGCGGCAGCTCACAGTGGTCCTTACAGAAAGAGAACTTTCTCTAACAGCATAATTTGCCCAGTATCATATTCATTTTGAAGAAAAATTGCCACTCTCCAGTTGATCAGGGGTCACAGGTAGAAACAGTGACCGCAGGGCATCATAACCATTCCCTGCAGGTGAAGGCCCAGTTGGAGTGTGAATGGTGATGGTAACAAGACAAAGAGCTTCACCACTAAAATTCCATCAGAGAAGTTATTACAGTGTTTGGCTTTATGGATTCTGTCAAAGAGAAATGACTTCAGCTGCTGCCACTGTTAGCTTAACTCCTGCCAAGTTCTATATAAAGGCTAGTAGAACAGCTTGTTGAAATTTCAATAGAGGCTGACTCAGGGAAAAAAAAATAATGGTAACATATAGTCTTCATCTGAGCTGCATCGTGACTATCAGAGATTCCGATATATAGTCTGTGTTTATTTCCTAGTATAAATCGAACCTGAGAAATTCCAATCTGTATGGTTCTGGGAGACATTTGGCTTTATACAACTTAAATCTACCTGGTAAGTAAATATTTAAATTGAAAAGAAAACTTTTCACTGTGGTAGGAAGGGTGAATTTTCTCCATTTAGTAAGCACAGTTGTTCCTTTAGAGAAAATAGCAAGTGGTCACTTAGTCACTGTTTTGTGTAAATTTCAGTAAAAAATTATTACTAATTAGAAATAGGTAAAAGCATTGCAATTTCCTGGTAAAACTGTACATAAACATATCAATGTTTCAGCATACCTTAAGTACATCAATCAGGTCATACCTGAGGAGAAATTTACAAGAAAGAAAATATCCAAAAGTCATAGAAGTCATCCATATATCATCTCAAGTACAAGGTATTGACTAGCTAAAATAGGCATTTATCCAAACTTCCATTTGTGAGATATTGCCCTTCACACAGTTTTCAGACCCAGCTGGAGAGACAGCTGGGATTATGTTGGTTATCAGAGAATATATGACCTTCTATCTCATTGAATTAAAATGTTCTCTCTGGAAATAAATATTTCTTTGTTGATGATTTTATCTTTAAGTTAAAACCTTCAGAAAGTGAAGGCTATTGAATCTGGTCTGACTGAGGAAAAGCAATAAGATTCCACTACATTTAAGCAAGAAACAGAACAAAGTTTTATTTTTCAGGCATTTATTATATCAGTTGATATACTCAAAGGAGGAAGAATATATTACATACTAATTTAAAAACTTTCTACTTATATAACACCACCTTCTGAAGAAAATTTTGAAATAAATAAAGAAAATAGCTTGGTAATGTGAAACCAACTGCCTTTTATGCAGCTATGGATTAATTTAAATGAAATCAATGAATCTATATCAAATTAACAGTATATAATTAAAGTGCACTACCAAGAAATCTGATCATCCAGCTAAACATTATTTAAATGTGAAATAAAAGGTAAAAAATCCCTATAATTCTGGAAGATAATGGCATAAATTCTTTTTATTTTTTAAATTTTTATGGAGTTATTTATTTTTTATTGTTGACACTATTACAGATGTTCCACTTTTTTCCCTGTTTTTATCCCCCTTCACTCAGCCCCCGCCTCCCCCTCCCCCCATTACTGCACTGTTGTCGGTGTCCATGGACTTTGCATACATGCATGCATGTTCTTTGGCCAATCCCTTCCATTCCCCCCACGCACTGTCCCTCTGAGATCTATCGGTCTGTTCCATGTATCTATGCCTCTGGCCCTCCTTTGTTTGTCAGTTTATTTTGTTCTTTAAATTCCACATATGGGTGAGATCTACGGTGTTCCTTTCTCTGAATGGCTCACTTCCATTATTTTGTTTCCTATTCAATAGGGTGCTTTTTAATTTTGTTGATGCTTTCCTTTGCTACACAATATATACACGTATCAAACCATCACACTGTATCCCTTAAATTTAATCATTTTTTATCATTTATATCTCAAAAGATCTGGGGCCAAAAGCTATGTCAATTCATGTCTTTTAACATTGTTATAGAAATATATATAAAAAGTAAAAATAACCTCATTAGTATTTTAGTTTTACTTTATTTTATGTTTGTAATTCATTTGGATTTGCCCTAAAAAATTCAGGAAGCATTTTTACACCCCTTCAAAGTGAGATGAGACAGGTATCATAGAAGACTATGACAAATGAAAGTTCTTTGGTTCTCAATGAAGTTGAAGAATGTAATATATTGATTAGGTATCAGGGCTGTTACGTGGTTGTAGCACTAGCTCATTTGACTTTATATTTTTAGTATGTAAGACAAGGCACTATTAATTGTACATTGAGTAAATAAAACCCTAACTAGTAAGTAGAAAATGAACATAAAGTATTTTATCTCATTTATAATTTATCCAATGCATTTTCTCTTAAATGATGGATAAATAGAAGATGGAGTAATGTAGATGATATAATTAGAAAATGGAGTAAAAAGGTTTTTAGGTCTGTTCATTTCACTTTTTTTTTAAAGAAATCTTTTCAATATGTGAAATTTTTGAAGCTAGCAGAGTATCTATACCTTGTAGATACTTGGTTCCCCAAGTGTTGTATTTGGGACACTGATAATTATACACCTGCTCCTCCATGAAGAAATGTGAATACAGGCTTGAGTTTGTAGAAGCTGATTTTGTCAGCTCAGCATGGCACGCAAGAATCCGAATGCCAGGTGTTGCCGGGATGAATTAGCATCAGGATCCATTTCATCGGCCTCTCTAGGTTACAATCACTTCTTTCTTCCCTACTACCTAACTGAAGATCAACGCTTCTCTGCTAAATTATCATGTCTATTCTCTCTCTGTGAAACTTCATGGATATTTATAATTTAGACCAGTGTGATCCAAAAGAAATAAAGTATAGGCCACATTTCAGAAAATACTGTATTTCCACATTTTTAAAACTTAAAAAGAAACATGCAAAATTAATTCTATACGCTATTGTATTTATTACAATATATGCAAATACTGTTGTTTCAACATAAATTAAATATAACAAATTATTGACAAGGTAATTTGCATTGACATCTTGGTATTAGCCTTTGAAAATCGTAGTGTATTTCCTATAACAGCTGATTTCAATTAGTATTAACCACATTCCAAATGCTCAAGAACTATATATATCATAGGACAGACAGGTATGGAGCCACCTTTTGCAGTTGTGCTTGTTCATTCTTCACCAATTGTTTTCATGTGACATACGAGGTGTATGGTGTGAAGAAAAATGGAGATGCTAGGAGTCAATCACCTGGAACCTCTCAGTCCTCAGTCATGAGAACTGATGGTATAAAACATGACAGGTATTAGTAAGACTCAGGAGCCACTCTTCTAATGCATATACCTCTGTCTGTGTGTGCGATATTATTAAGAACAAGTCATTGGAAAAATAAACGGAGTCAGAAGACACATTAGTTATTTATTGATGGATAATGACATTTATCGAAACTTAGTGGTTGAAAATAACAAACTTTTGTTTTCTCTCATTTTCTAGGGGTGGGAAACACATTGATCCAGCTGAGTCTGGATCGGTGTGTTTCTTGAGATTACTGTCAAAGCTGGTAACCAGGGCTGCGTGTACTCTCACGTAAAGATTTGACTGGACGTGGGAGACGAGGTTTCCCTCCCAGATCATCATGTGGTTGTCAGGCCTCAGCCCTTCACACCTGGGTCTCCGCAGGGATGCATGTGGTGTGGAAGCCGGCTTCCATCAGGGCAAGCAGTTCAAAATAAAGCAAACGAGAGTGCCCAAGACTGCAGCCGCAGTTTTTTAAAAATCTAATCTTGCAAGTGAAACTCATCATTTCTACCTTTTTCTGTTTGATAAAAGCAAGTCAAAATGTTCCGTCCATTCTCCAGGGGATGAGTTTAGATAATGGTGCGGCGGCCAAGCAGCAAGGATCCCGGGGCCACGTTAGAAGCCACCCTACCATAGCTCTCCTTCGGGCCTCCGATGACTCATATGAGACGTACACACACCTCTACTACGGGTCCCCAGCAGTCTCTTTTCATTACGGCATTAATTCACAGTTCAGCATCTTGCCATGTGGATCAGCTCTAGGGTGGACATGCCTCCTTTGCGGTAGTTCTGAAATTATGTAGCACAGCGGGAGTAGCTCCTTAGGATCTGCAGCTATAGCACGAAAGGGGTAAGGTCTTGGCCTCAGGAACTCCCTGCATGCAGAATCATGGGGGGGCAAAGGCCTCTCCTCGTTCCACATTGACTTGGTTACCGCTTAGCCCAGGCTGGGGATGTTTCTGCAAATATGCAGCACTTTTAAGAACTTCATGAGTTTCCTGAAAATCTTCTTGGATTTCTCTCCAGGATAGGAAGGCCATATCCACTAAGCTCTTCAAGATAAACCCCTCTTAAGTTTCTTGCTTTGAGGTGGTTTGTGAGGCACATTCTTCTTCTATTTAATGGGGCTTTTATGTGGCTGAATGGTATTCTGAAATATTTAAAAAAACATTTTATAGTCACATTCTGAAATATTTAAAAACATTTTATAGTCATATTCTGTTTTCTTTCAGGCCATATTCTCCTGGTAGAATTCTAGGTTCAATCTTTGCTTTGGAGACACTCATTAATTTTAGTTTAATCTGTGCTCTGCAGTAGTGAGAATTTTCAAAACCATAAAATCCCGGCAACTTGTTGGCTTGAGTCCTTTTCTCAGTTTATCTCCTTCCTCACACAACTGTCTCCACTTAGAGGCATAATCTATTATTTTTATTCAATGCATAACATGATACATACAAAATACTGGAAACCATGAAATAAATTACTAAGTGAACCGATCATTTTTCAAAGGATGGCCAGCAACGTTGCCCTTGGGCTCTGACTAGAAATGTTTTTACTTAGAGCAAATGATCTCCTTCCCCTTCTTCCTTCCCTCTCTCGCCCAGAGTAAATCAATCCTCTCCAGTTCATCAGGGAGTGGGATTCAAGGTTAAATATCATAAAACAGATTGTTGGGACTGCTGTTAATTTAGGCAAAATGATTTATTTCAACTTGTAACATCCAACTGGGCCCATGAAGCAGAAAATCAAATATGAATTTTTAGAACCGCCGGGCCATCGATACTGAGTGGTCTTTCTGAAAGCCAGCAGGGAAGGCAGTGAAGGGGGAGCTGTGCTGGGCATGGCCACCGGCTGGGCAGCTACCCAGGGCGCAGCCTCTGCATCCCTTGGAAACTTCCAAACACGGCACCAATAAACTCAGCGTTTCGCAAGTTACCCCTTACAGGAAAATTCAACAATGCACCTGCCACTGAAGAGTCCAGAGCTTAAAGTGTAAATTAATCCAACATTCTCAGTAAGTGAAAGCTTATTTCTCTAAGTAGTTTTTTTAAACAACAATTTGTTGTTTCATTCATTTGTGCAATTTATGCATTCATTGGTTGCTTCTTATGTGTCCTGGCCAGGGATCCTACCCACAACCTTGGCATAGTGACATGATGCTCTAACCAACTGAGCTATCTGGCCAGGGCTTTCTAGGTAGTTTTTCAACTTGTACATACAAGTAATAAGATACAGTGTGTACTGACCAGTCTATTGTCAACTGAATTCAGCAGAGTATATGAAGCTATTGCAAAGGATAAATTATGAATACTACTTTATTATGCCTAACTAGAATCAGAACAGCCTGTAATGCCACAATATGAAAATAAAAAGAGAGCAAGAACTAAAAAATGGCAGTAAACACTGGAAATTGCCATAAGTCAGCCCGAGTAAATATCTTTTTTTAAATGACTGTTCATTTATTTCCACATAGATTATAGCTTTCCGCAGGGTGTAACACATTTCATTTTCCAGGGAAAGAGAAACTGAGAAGTTAAAAATAAAATGTAAGTGTATTTGCAGGGTGTGTAATTAATATGGAATATTTAATATAAAGGAACAAATGATAATTGTTAATAGGAAATCAGTTTACTGTTTCTAAAACTCAAGTTTTCTAAATACCAAATTTTGGAGACCCTAAATATATTAAGTTCAAAATTTTGAACTATGTATTATTTTACATTGCATTTTTTTGTATTTTGATTTCATTTATATTATTTTAAATTGGACAGAATTGTCCATTTTCCTTGGTAGTATGTGTCTAGCTAGCTGGTTAGAAACATTTAAATCAAGAATTCACAATCTTGATTTAAATTTGTTTGCATCAGTTACAATCTGGCATTTTGCTGCATTTTTCAGAAAGGAAATAGTTTTACCCAGGGGCTGGCCTGTGTAGTGCAAGTTCATGCAGGACAATAGAAATGAAAGAATAACTACAGTAATCAATTGCAATCTTCATGTAGGAGGATATCGGTTCACATGCATTTTGCAAGGTCCTCTTGTGGTAACCTCAGTCTCCAAGGAAATGCGGCACATACTTAGAGAATATTCCATCTGGAAGGAACGCTTTTTAATTTTAACAGTAATGCTGTTAGTCAGTTAGGTCTTAATCAAGATCACAATTCATAAATGCATTTATCCTCCTGTTAGACAAAGTGAAGCAAGAAGGAACTGGTTTCGCTTGGAGATACGAACTATTTTTAAAATGAGATGAAGTTCATCTTCACCTAGACAAAGCAGTAACATGCAGCTGTTGAACTAGTGAAAACTATTGAATTTGTTCTCCCAGGGACACTTCCACTCGATTACGTTTCTCCTCCAGGGATGAGTGACTAACATATTAATGCAGATGAAAGAATCATTTCCACACGGAATAAGAAAAGTGGTGGGAGAAAGCAATATGCACTATGCAGTATTTCATAAATGAAGAGAAGGCAAGGTTGTTCGGATATGCACTGGAGTGAGAATGTGTGATTTTTTTATTGGGTCCCCAGAAAGGAATGCGGAAAGCATCAGTACTAGCCTCTCAAAACTAAGCAAAACTTGAGATTTTACTGAGATTCAAAAATACAGGGGAAAATAAAGTAGAGTAACCCTGCATACACGTTAATGTAGCCTAGATGGTTTCTTTTCTTAAAAAAAAATCTGGAGTTCTGTTCAGAGGAAGACTTGGGGGTTTGTGGGTACTTTCTCACTTCTGTAGAGAGCAAGCACATATTCAATTCAGGAAAGCAGGACTCATGTGAACATGACTGAAAATCACTGCAAAGGGAAATTTAATGTTATATGGTACTCATACTCAGGAAAAAAACTGCTAGAGATAAAAATATATATAATCATAAAATATGTCTAATAAATGCACAAATTGCTAATACAAAATTTATACAGTTTTTTTTAAAGAGGAATGATAGAGATTCCAAATGCAGAGGTTGATTTTCTACCTTAATGATTCAAAAGATGCAATACTGCAAAGCATCATTTTTTTTCAAATTCATCAAGAGATTCAATATAATCCCAAAGAAAATATAAACATATGGTATAGGAAAATTAAAGTACTGTTTCTAAAACATATATAGAAATGCAAAGAACCAGCTAAGAAGAGCCATGTTAATTCATGAAGAACAACAAAGTTGGAAAATTTATTCTACCATACAAAAGTACTTGTCATAAAATACAGTACTGGTGTAAATTTAAATAAATGCACTAATGAAACAATAAAGAAATTCAAGAAGTATTTGCTCACATATGCACAATTTATACTAATGACAAAAGACACCAGTACAAGGTATTCAAGAAATTACAGATTGGAAACAAATGAAAACAATGCAACAGTTAAAGCGAAAACAAATATAGAATTTTAAAAAAAATCGTGAGGGCTTTATTTACATGAGAGGATGCACTTGAGCCAAGTCTGTAGGAATGTTTAGGGAATTTACCAGGGGAAAGATGTGGAGGTGATATGTTGAAGGGCTGGGAGATAAGGGCATCTGTGACCAGTTCTGAAATGTGACCAGAAGAGAAGCTCTGTGGCCGGGGACTGGAACTAAGAGTAAAATATAGAAAGAAACAAATCATCAAAGTTTCATATTGTGGTAAAGGATATAAAGTGTATCTTAGAAAGAGTATTAAGTGCTAATAACTTCTCAGAATGTGATGTTTCAGATGAAGATGTTAAATTTAGAAAGCTGGAAAGACTGTTTGGTCCCGCAGTGTGCAATGTGAAATTTGATGTGCCGAGACCTGAGGGAAGGAAGGCAGGAGGGTATCCTGTCCATTTTTCATAAAGGCTGTCTTAGTACTTACCTGCAGGATTTGACCAATGTTTCTTCACTATCAAATGGAAATAAATATCTGTGAATAACAATATACTGCGGAAAAGAAACAAATAAAAGAAAGAATAATAAGTAACAAGAGAGTGGCCTAGGCAGCCACCGCTGAAAAAATGATCCAAATTGTATTCATTAACTACCTTCAACCCCACCGAATTCACTGTGTATCCTTTACTATTTTGATTATTTTCTTCAGTCTCTGATTTATTATACAGTTAGCATCTCAGCAACTCTATCACTGTGATATGTGACACCTTCTGTAGAAATAATGTGCAGATATAAGAGGACATATCAACAATGAAGAGCATTAAATTATTTTATCTGAGAACTTCAGGGAAAAATAATTCCCGATTTTTCTGAAATGCTTCATGGTTCGGAACATATTTCTCTTGGTCAGAAAAACAGTACAAATATGAAATGTGGGGTGCTGATATTTAGGACTAGAGAAGACTGATTTCCAGATCAGTACTGTGAATCTTGACAATTTAATTCAATTGTATCAGTAAGCTGTACAATAAAATGGAGAATGATATAAACACATGGTTGAGTTGACATGTCTTACTAATAATTTAATTCAGACTAAAACCCATTAGCAGGAGTCTCTTGGTAGCAATGGATTGAAGGTCAGTTCATTTTATAATCAAACCTTACAAAAAAATGTAAAATTTAGCAGGAACAAGAATATCATCAACAGCAGCCAACAGAGCTCGGGGAAGGGCATTTGATTCACTCTGCGATTTGAAGTTGAAAACATACTTACCCACTATGGAAACAGCTGATGCATAACAAGAATATTGTCCCTGTGATCGCTGTTTTGCACTCTTCTTTCTGTGCCCTGACTCTCTTTACATTCGTTTGATGATTTCCCTTGGTCCTCACCCCTATCTCTTATCTCTTATCCTCTTAAAAAGACTGAAATTGGCAGTCTTACTGGGGTAGGCATAATCTATCCTAGGTTGCTATTTAAAAGCTACAAAATTCCAGGGTTTAAATTGTATACAGAAAAGCAATCAAACGCATCAGCGGGAAACCACCCCTCCCTAGGAGAGGACGGACCAGAGCAAACAGCATGCTCCACTTACTTGACCCACAAGGGCTGCGGAAGCAAAGGCGATGATGAAATAGCCTGTCGTGTGGCCCTTGAAAGGATGTTTACTCTCAGAGACATGTTTGATACTTTATCCTTTTTTTCCTTTTTCTTTTGCATGGAGTGTTAGAGAACGGTATGTGCTTTCCTACCTGCGAAACAATACTGATTCTTTTCCTAAAGAGAAACAAACTGAATCTCAGAAACATTATGTATCTTTTCCACATTACCAAGACTAATCAATTTAATTGGTAGTTTTGGATTTAATTGGAACTACAGCGTATTGGTATAATCTGTAATTTCTTTGTAATGTGGTTCAGTATTATTATACATAGTCATTATTTCTGTATGGTACCTGAATAGCCTGGATAATGCAAATAAATTTCTGGTTTTTATCATATTATTAAAAAGGTAGCTAGAGAGATTTTCCCCACATTTTGAAAGGGTTGACATTGTCTGCCTTAAAAAAAGTATTAGACACATGCAAAATTCATTTGAGGAGGCTCTGAAGTGTACCTCAAAGCAACAAGTGTTCACTCATAACAATAGTGACAAAGATTGATATGCCTTTGACTTCAAGGAGTTTGATGGAATTATAACATATATACAATTATTGGATTGAAATATAGTATACATGCAAAAGAGTGCACAAATAAACTCCAATTGCACAGCATCTTAAATACCTCATATGCACAGAACACAGGCTAAGAATTA
The DNA here is from genome assembly GCA_004027475.1 of Anoura caudifer. NCBI lineage: Eukaryota > Metazoa > Chordata > Mammalia > Chiroptera > Phyllostomidae > Anoura > Anoura caudifer. The sequence continues at coordinate 1,435 of PVKU01005341.1, read as the reverse complement.
TAACATTCACAGCCAGCGGATACCCACCCACCTTCCTAATTATTAAGCCTGTGGAGCTAATGAATTCACTTACTTCTGTGACTGCATGTTAGTCTGGGCCACAGAAAATGTTCCACAAGTTGCATTGGAGCAATCCGAGTTTGGATGTGTGAATCACCCTTGTCTTTGCGTGATTTACCCAGTCGTGGTGTGCAGCAGCTGTGTGGTGTGCTTTCTCTTTACCCTGCAATGCAGGAGCGCGCCACAATTCATTGTGTACCCTGGATGAACATTTCACTTTTATTTTTGTTAATAGTTATGAGGACTGATTGGACGGTGATATATTTCTATGTCTTTATTTTCCTAATACTTTTTCCTTTTTAATTTTCATTCTGCAGTATCTTAAGATATATGTGTGTGTGTGTGTATCATTTGATATTTTAGCCTTTTTTTGTTGTTGTCATAGGCATTCAAGGTCTCAATTTTCCTTTAAACACAAATAACAAATTTGAAAATACTACATTTTCATTATTATTTAGTTCAACACGTTTTCTGTTTTCCATTGTGGGTTCTTCCTTGTCCCTTAGATTATTTTGACATGCAAGTTTTACTGACAACTTCAGGAATTTTCATGTTACTTGTCTTTTAATGACTGCTTGCTTAACTCTACTGTGGACAGAGAATTTTCTCTAGTTGATTACCATACTTTGCGATTTTCTGAGACTTGTTTTCTTTCCTGTGTTGTGGTCATTATTGTCGATGGTCTAGGTCAACTTGGAAACAATGTGTATTTTTTATTTGATGCAATGCTGCATGCATGTCAATCAACACAACTTTATTAATTGCATCATACAAACCTTTTGATTTTTTTTTTTTTACTGAATAGAGTAGCAGTTAAAATATTTTCTAGTTGCATTACCCTTTAATTCTTATAAAATTTCATTTGCAGTTATGCCATTAGGTACATGTGATAGTTAACAAGATACACCAATTTTGTTGTCAGTGATTAATAATACGTACTTTTCCATGTTTTACTTTAAACTTTTCAGTATTTCCATGTTTAAGGAGCATGTTTTATAAGGAGTACATAGTTGGATTTTTTCCATCCAAAAAAATCATGGTGTTTCTTTTATTATCTTCTAACATAATATTAGTACTTTAGATTCATCTTTTATCTTATTACTTGGTTTCTATTTTATTTGTGCCCTTCTGTTCTTTTTGTTTCTCTTTCTGCCTTTATTGTGGATTAAATAAATTAATTTTTAATTTAATTTTATATTATTCCAATGAAGTTTACTTTTTAGTTTAATGTTCTACACATTTTAGCATATAAGTAGTTAAATAGGAATAGAAACCAATTTCATCATTCCACAAAACCCTGTTAGGCCCTCACTTTATAGTAACACACTCCCCCAAACCCCAATCTAAGCAGTACTTCCAATCTGTTCATCATCCC
>PVKU01005340.1:107665-125317 GCA_004027475.1 Anoura caudifer | reverse complement strand
CTCCTTTAACTTGACCTTATCTGAGAAGCGCTTTATCTTCCCTTCCATTCTAAATGACAGCTTCGCTGGATGGAGCAATCTTGGATGTAGATCCTTGCCTTTCAAGACTTCAAATACTTCTTTCCAGCCCCTTCTTGCCTGGAAGGTCTCTTTTGAGAAATCAGCTGACAGTCTGATAGGAACTCCTTTGTAGGTGAGTGTCCCCTTATCCCTTGCTGCTTCTAGAACTCTTTCCTTCATTTGAATCTTGGCTAATGTAATTCTGATGTGCCTTGGTGTGTTCCTCCTTGGGTCCAACTTCTTTGGGACTTCTGAGCTTCCTTGACTTCCTGGAAGTCTATTTCCTTTGCCAGATTGGGAAAATTCTCCTTTATTATTTGTTCAAATAAGTTTTCCACTTGTTGCTCTTCCTCTTCTTCTTCTGGTACTCCTATAATTCGGATGTTGGGACATTTAAAGATTTCTGGAGGTTCCTAAGCCTCTCCTCATTTTTTTTTAATTCTTGTTTCTTCCTTCTTTTCTGTTGGTTGTTTGTTTCTTCCTTCTGGTCCACTCCATTGATTTGAGTTCCAGTTTTCCTCCCATCACTATTGGTTCCCTGTGCATTTTTCTTCATTTCACTTATCATAGCCTTCATTTGTTCCTCTAATTTGTGACCAAAATCAACCAATTCTGTGAGCTTCCTAATCACCAAAGCTTTGAACTGTGCATCTGATAGGTTGGCTACCTCTTGGTGGCTTAGATAAATTAGCTCTGAGGCCCCTATCTCTTCTCCCATTTGAGCCATCCTTGTTGTTGTTTGTTGTTGTTGTTGTTGTTGTTGTTGTTGTTTGGTGTGGTCGAAGCTGTTACGTAGTGAGGGGCGGAGCCTTAGGCCTTCACCAGGGCGGGGCAACCCAGTCACTGGGTTGTGATGCTGGATGTGGGTGCGGGGTCTGAGAGGGATCAATGGCACTCGCTCCTCTGTCTCTCGGATTACAGTCCCCTCCACTGCTTTCCCCAAGCAAATTGGACCCCTCTGGCACTGATTTCTGTGTGGGTGGGCTCATGCACATTCTAGGACTCCTTGGGTCTCCCCAGTGAACTCTCCCACAAGGCTGGGATTCCCTCCTGGCATCCTAACTCTCACAAGTGTTCTCAATCAGTGCTTTTTAGGCTTTATTCCCAGCTCTGGGGCCCTGTGCTGCGCAGTCTGTCTTACTGCTTGTTTTTACATGGTTTATCTGTGCATGAATATGTGACTGTGAGCCTTGCTTGGTCTGCTTATTGCCTCCCTGCATCCAGTAACTGCCGCCTGCATGCCCAGGACCACCAGCTACCACTTCTTCCTGCTGCGACCCCTATCTGCAGGCCACCAACTCCACCCCTCTTACCAATCCAGGTGAAGCATTTTGGGCTTCTGTACAATTCAGTCCTCTATCTGTTCTGGTTGGGTATTTTTGTTGTTGTTGTTCTATATTTTTGTTGTCCTTAGTCTTGGTTGTGAAAGGAAGCACAGTGTGTCTGCCTACGCCTCCATCTTGGCCAGTAATGTAGAATTTTTAATATACTGATAACTCTACTATAATGTTTGTTTTGAAAATTCAAATTTGTTCCAAGGCTGTTTATATAGTAAGAAATAATTGGAACACAACACAAATTCTGCATTTGTCTTTGTGCAATTTCCTCCAAAAGAAACACTAGGTAGTGCAAAAAATGTGCTCAGCTGAATAGAGCTGTGAGGAAATATACCAATCACACATATGCACATCTCAACCATATACCTGTTTCCACGTCTAGGAGACACTCATTACATTAGAAGTTGCAACTTTCTCTCCTAACTCAGATAAGCTTGTTGCCACCATTTCACAAAAAATCACAAGCTGAAAACCTTCTTATGGTCATTGCTACAAGTAAAGTTCAGGTATTTTTCAAGGTACAGTGCCATATTTAACCTGTTTAAAATGTACTACCTCAAATTATAGCCGAACTAAACGTATTATCAAAGGTAAAACGAACTCAGATTATCGCATGCCATAACATGTCCTCAGTTTTCACAGGGTAAAGAGGTTGGAAACATTGTATACATGACTTGGAAAAAATGTTTTTCTTTTAGAATTTTTTTAGTTTTTATACTTTGTAAAATTATTGTTTTTGCTTCCTAACTGTTCATAATGTGCTGTCACAGCTGAGTAGCCCATTGTCATGATGAAGGGGCAATAATAATCTAAAATAGTAAACTAGGGTTCTCTCCAAAAACCTTGCAGTTTGTTGAGTCTTATTTAGATAGAGCTCATTTCCAGTGAGATTTTACCAGTGCAAAATCCTGAGGAAAAACTGACTCCAAATAAAAATAAATATCTAAACTTTTAGATATATAGAGTTAATTTGTGTACGTGCTACTTAAGATTCTGAAATATGTTACATAAATCCCTAATTTTTTTATCCTTGTTCATTTACAATTTAAATAAGGTCATAATGCTTGCCAGTTCCAACTATTACATAAGGATTTTTTAGGATTTATTGATTAATATTTAAAAAGTAATTCAAGATTAAAAATTAATCATCTTACTTTCACCTTAAGAAACTAGAAAAAAGAGCAAATTAAATCCAAAGTAAGCAAAAGGAAAGAAATAAAAAGAATTAGTGCAAACTTGTGATGACAAAACAAGTCCTGGATATGTAATAAACAGCAAGGTGATTATAGTTAATAACACTGTACAGTATATTGGAAAGTTGCTGACAGAGTAGATCTTAAAAGCTCTTAAACACAGAGACAAAAAAAGTAACTACCTGAGGTGATGAATATTAAAGAGATATTTTTGATCACTTATAACATTTACATAAAAATTATGCTGCATACCTGAAACTAATATAATACCATATTTCAATTACATCTCAATTTATAAAAAAGGGTAGAAATCAGGAAAATTAAAAACAGAAAATCAATAGAAAATATTAAAAATCAAAAGCTGTCTCTTTGAAAAGATCAATAACACTGAATACCTTTATTCAAGCTAACTAAGAAAAAGTGAGATAATAACAAATGTGAAAGAGAGGATATCACCACAAATCCTATGAACATTAAAAGAATAAAAAAGAAATATTATGAACAACTCTATGCCCACAAATTTGACAACATAGAATAAATGAGCCAATTCCTTAAAGATACGATGTGCCAAAACTCATACATAAAAAACAGACAATTTGAATAGGCTTATATATATTAAAGAAATTTAAAGACAGTAAATCAATAATTAATAATCTTCCAAAACAGAAAGCACCAGGCCCAAATGGGTTCACTGGTGAATTCTATCAAACATTTAAGGAAGTAATTATACCAATTCTCTATAATCACTTTAGGAAAAGAGAAGTGGAAGGAATACTTCCCAACTCCTTCCATGAGGCCAGCCTTATCTTAATATCATAATCACACAAACACATTATAAAAGAAAAATAAAGACAAATATTTTAACAAAATACAAAAATATTAACAAATTATTAGTAAATTATATTCAACAATGCATAAAAATAAATATACACCAGCATCAAATAAGATTTATCCCAGGTACACAAGTTGCTTCAACATTTGAAAATCAGTTAACATAATCCACCACATCAACAGGCTGAAAAAGAAAAGTCACATAACATATTAATAGATGCAAAAAAGCATTTAACAAAATCCAACACACATTGATGATAAAAACTCTCAGTCAACTAGGAAAAAAATTTTCCTAAACTTAATAAAGACAGTCTACAGATCATATTTAATAGTAAGAAACTCAATGCTTTCCAACTAAGATTAATTACAAGACAAAGACGTTCCTACTCACCACTCCTTTTCAACATTGTAATTCAAAGTTCTACTTAATGTGGTAAACAAGAAAAGGAAAGAAATTACACAAACACATACATGGAAGAAAAACTATTTGCAAATGATATGATTGTCTATGAAGAAAATCTGAAAGAATTGAAAAAATAATTTATGAAAGTAATGGGCTATTATAACAAGATTTAAGGATACAAGGTTAATATACCAAAGTCAATTTTATTCCTATATACCAGGCATAAACAAAAGGAATCTGAATTTAAAAACACTGCCATTTATATTATTATACTAAAAAATAAGTTACTTAGGTATATATCTAAGAAAACATGTACAAGGTCTATATGTGGAAAACTACAGAACTCTGGTGAACAAAGTCAAAGAAAAATTAAATAAATGAAGAGATATTTCATGTTCATGGGCAGGAAGACTCAATATTGATAAGATGTCTATTGTTACCAACTTGATCTATGATTCCTAATCAAGATCGCATCAAGTTATTTTGTGCACATTGATAAGCTAATTCTAAAAATGTATGTGGAGAGTCAAAAGACCAAGTACAGCCAACACAATATCAAAGGAGAGGAACAAAGTTGAATGACTAATGCTACTTGATTTTATGACTTACTATAAAGCTACAGAAATGAAGATAGCATGGTATTGGTAAAAAGAACTTGCAAATAGATAAATATAACAGAATAGAGAATCCAGAAATAGATCTACATAAATGTAGTGAGCAAATCTCAGGCAAAGAAGCAAAAGCAATAAATGCAATGGAGCAAAGGCAGCCTTTTCAAAAATAGTTCTGGAATAACTGGACATCTACATGCAAAAATGAATCTAGGTGCAGATGTTACATAGCTATCTCCTTGATACTGTTTACATAGTATATCTGTTTTCTTTTCCCTCAATCTATTTTGTCTTTTAATCTAAAGTGTGTCTTTCATAAACAGCATGTAGTTGGAGTATTTGTGTGTGTGTGAAGTGGACCAAAACCTGTCTTTTCATTGGAGTGTTTAGTTCATTTAAATGTAATATAATTACTGATAAAAATTATTTTTGTTTATCATTTTGCTCTTTGTTTCCTCTGTTTTATATGTTTTTGCCTCTATTCCTCCATTACTTTTATATTAAAGTAAATATTTTCTGGCATGTCATTCTAATTCCTTACCTGTTTATTTTACTATATTTCTTTACAGTTGATATGTCTATATGTGAAAAGAGTACAATTAACATAATAATCCTTGGGGGGTAGGAATTAAAGCTTTTCCTCTAAGATCTGGTACAAGGCAAGGGAGCTCACTCTCTGCACTTCAATTCAGCATGGAATATGAGGTACTAGCCAGAACAATTAGACTAGAAAAAGAAATAAAAGTATCCAAATCAAGAAGTAAAATTATCTATTTTATTTCAGATGGCATAATAATATTATCCGGAAAAATCTAAAGACTCAGCAATAAACTTAGAACCAATAAATAAATTTATTAAAGTTGCAGGAGACAGTGGTATTAACAAACTTCTGACTCCCCACAAAAGTCTAAAATAAGTTGGCAGAATTGTGTTCTTTCTGGAAGCTCTAAGAGAGAATCTGTTTCCTTACATAGCTCAGTAATAAAAAAGACAAACAACCCAATTAATAAATGGGTAAAATATTTGAATAGACATTTTACCAACAAAGATATAAAAATGGCTATTGAGTCCTTAAAAAAGATGTTCAGCATCATTAATCATTAGGGAAATGCAAATCAAACCTCAATAAGATATCACTTCATAACCAGTAGGATAGTTATAAATCAAAAGATTATAAAAAATGGAGAGCCTCCCATTTTAAATGAGAGCCTTGCTGGGTACAGTAGTCTTTGTTGCAATATCATACTCAGTGGGCAAACACTAAAAGATTTCCCACTAAGATCAGGAATAAGACAAGGGTGTCTACTTTCATCACTTCTATTCAACATAGTATTGGAAGTTATAGCCACCACCATGAGACAAGAAAAAGAAATAAAAGGCACCCAAATTGGGAAGGAGGAGGCAAAACTGTCATTGTTTGCAGATGACATGATAGTATACATAGAAAACACTATTGACTCCACCAAAAAACTACTTGACCTAATCAGTGAATTTGGCACAACAGTAGGATACAAAGTCAATGTTCAGAAATCAAAGGCATTTTTGTACACTAACAATGAAATATCAGAAAGCGAAATCAGGAAAAACATCCCATTTGATATAGCAACAAGAAAAATAAAGTACCTAGGAATAAACCTAACCAAAGAGGTAAAAGACCTGTACTCAGAAAACTATACAACACTGAATAAAGAAATTAAGGAAGACACAAACAAATGGAAACATATACCATGTTCATGGATAGGAAGACTTAACATCATCAAAATAGTCATACTACCCAAAGCAATTTATAGATTCAATGTAATACCTATTAAAGTACCAATGGCATATTTCACAGAAATAGAACACTTCAAAAATTTATATGAAACCATAAACAACCCTGAATAGCTGCAGCAATTTTGAGAAATAAGAACCAAGTAGGAGAGATCACAATACCTGATATCAAACTTTATTACAAGGGCACTGTAATCAAAACAGTATGGTACTGGCACAGGAACACAGAGGCAAATGAAACAGAATAGAGAGCCCAGAAATAAACCTAAGTCTCTATGGTTAATTAATATTTGACAAAGGGGGCAGGTGCATAAAATGAAGTAAAAATAGCCTCTTCAAAGAATGGTGTTGGGAGATCTGGACAGCTATGTGCAAAAAAATGAAACTCAATCACCAACTTACACCATACACAGAAATAAACTCAAGGTGGATAAAAGACTTAAATATAAGTTGTGACACCATAAAAGTTCTAGAGGAGCACATAGGCAGAAAAATCTCAGATATTCCATGCAGCAATATTTTCATCAATATGTCTCCTAGAGCAAAGGATATAAAGGAAAGAATAAACAAATGGAATTTCATCAAAATAAAAAGCTTCTGCATGGCTAAAGAAAACAGCATTAAAATGAAGAGAATCAATCATACGGGAAAATATATTTGCCAATGATACCTCAGACAAGGGTTTGAGCTCCAAAATATATAAGGAACTCATACTACTTGACTTCAGGAAGACAAACAACTCAATTAAAAAATGGACAAAGGACTTGAACAGACACTTCTCCAAGGAGGACATACAAAGGGCCCAGAGACATATGAAAAGATGCTTAGCATCACTAGCCATCAGCAAGATGCAAATTAAAACTACAATGAAATTCCACTTTACACCAAGTGAGAATGGCCATCATAAACAAACTGACAAACAACAAATGTTGGAGAGAATGTGGAGAAAAGGGAACCCTAGTGCCCAATTGGTAAGAATGCAGAATGGTACAGCCACTGTGGAAAACAGGATAGAATTTCCTCAGAAAACTAAAAATGGAACTGCCTTTTGACCCAGCTATTCCACTGCTGGGACTATACCCTAAGAATCCTGAAACACCAATTCAAAGAATCTATGCACCCCAATGTTCATAGCAGGACAATTTACAACAGCCAAGTTCTGGAAGCAACCTAAGTGCCCATCAGTAAATGAATGGATCAAAAAACTATGGTACATTTACACAATGGAATTCTATGCAGCAGAAAGAAAGAAGGAGCTCCTACCCTTTGCAGCAGCATGGATGGATCTGGAGAGCATTATGCTAAGTGAAATAAGCCAGGTGGTGAAAGGCAAATACCATATGATCTCACCTTTAACTGGAACCTAATCAACAAAACAAGCAGGCAAGCAAAATATAACCAGAGACGTTAAAATTAAGATCAAACTGACAGTAACCAGAGGAGAGGTAGAAGAGGACAATGGGAGGAAAAGGGGGAGGGATTTTCAGGAACGTGTATAAAGTATGCATGGACAAGACCAAATGGTAGGATCAAGGTTGGGAAGTGGGGATGGCTGGGATGGTGAGGGGAGCAGTAAGGGGAAAATGGAGACAACTGTACTTGAACAATAGCAAAAAATGTGAAAAAAGGAAAATATTCCATCATACAAAAAAATCTTGTAAAAACATCATGTGAACAGAGTAAAGTTTTAAATGAAAGCCATTCTTCATTCATACATGCCTGTACCAATGACAGAAAGTATACTTTCAACCCTACCTTCCGATCATCTAGGGTGTTTTTGAATACTATTTTGAGTCTATTTTGAATAGAATGCAGATGGTTAGACATTTAGCAAGTAGAAAATTTTATAGATATATTATTCCATTATATATATCATCAGGGATCATGCTTCTCATCCTGAGGCCTTTTAAAATCATTTTCTATAATTGCAAATACCTCATCCTGTTTTTTAAAGTTCATTGCATGTGATGATGGGTATTGCTTTGCTAATTAGTAGGATTATTTACCATAGAAGATATAAAAAAATGCCTGTCTTGTTGTATCTTGGGAATATTGGGAAATGACTTTTACAGCAAGATTCACATTTGCCTACTGACTCTATTAAACCTCTAATTTTTTCCTCCTTATTGAATCATTAAAAAAACAGAATCCAGATGACTGATATTCATCTAGGTACAAGGAAGCTGTTTGTGCATTATTGGATTAAAAATAAGATAATGACTTTCTGCTACTTTTATTTTGGGATTCAATTTTATTAGGGAAATGTAGGGAGAGACATGGATTCATTTCAGAAAGTATCTTGTCTTTTACTAATTTCAAATCAGTGCAGTAAAGATCAATATAATTTTCACAGTTTCATGGTATTGTTTAAACTATGAGTCAACATGTGCTCTTCTTTTGTTATTTTTGTGTATATGACTTAAAATAAACTTACCATAGGCTTCAAATGATAAAAATTAACACAGATATCATCCAGTCTGCCACATACAAAAATGTGTTGGCCAGTTATTTTTTACTCAAATATTTTAACTACAGAATCTATTTATGAACAACTGCTGTTACCTTGCTGAACTACTATACCAAGAAACATCCTTTGAAGAATACAAGTTTAGCTCAACTTTTGCTTCTATTTAATATTGGCTCTAAAATCAACTATTTTATTTTTTCACTAACATCAACTTTCCTCCATTTTCTCAAGGCAGACTCTTTATGTTATTACAGATACCAAAGCAGAAAGACTTTCATCTTTCTGTTTTTCAAATTTTAATATATTTTATTGATTATGCTATTACAATTGTCCCATTTTTTCTCCCCTTTATTCCCTTCTGCCCTGTACTCCTCTCCCACCATCATTCTCCCACCCTAATTCATGTCCATGGGTCATAAATATAAGTTCTTTAGCTTCTCCATTTCCCATACTATGCTGAACCTCCCCATCTATTTTATATCTGCTGTTTATGCTTCTCCTTGTACCTTTTCCCCATTCTCTCCCCTCCCCCTCCCTGCTGATAACCCTCCCTGCGATCTCTATTTCTGTGAATCTGTTCCTGTTCTAGTTGTTTGCTTAGTTTGTTGTGGGGTATGGTGAAGGCTGGCATCATTGACAAGGTTGAGTGCTTGACAAAGCTGCACTTGACTGCTTGCATCTGCAAGGCAGATCAAGCCAGCAGTGACAGCAGCCGGGACCCGCAGGGGTTAAAACAGGAGATAGATAACCGTAAGCTTCAGCTGAATGCGACTGTAACTTTTGCAGTAGACATATGTATTGGTGAGATAGCCTGGGAACAGAACAATTTGTGCCTGCAGCATCCCCCTAAGTTTGCAAAACATCCTTGAGCTGTATCTAACCTACCCCTATAAAATAAATGCTGTTACCATGTTCAGGGCTCATTGCCTCTCCATCAGAGAACAGTGTCCCACCTGGTCCCCACTTTTCTTTAAACTGTCTGTGTTGTGTCTTTTCTTCATCTCCCGTCAACCCCACTCAGGAAACCCTACTCTGTGCTGGTCGAGGCTGTTTGTTTCTGTTTTTTGTTTTGTTTTGTTTTGTTTTGTTTTAATTTAGGTTTGGTTATTGATAGTTGTGAGTTTGTTGTCATTTAATTACATTGCCCAAGATTAGAGAGAAGATTAGATCTTAAAAGCAGCAAGAGAAAAGGAGACTTTCATCTTTTAATTAAAGTCTGTCCATTCACTACATTTTCTAATTTCATTGAATCTATTTTATAGAATACACACATACAAAAATCACTAAGAAACATCATTTTTAATTGGGGTAGAATAAGAAATGTCATACTTAGTACATGTTGCTAATTTTAGTGGTAAAATTACCTATTATTAGTTTTTGAGATCACTTACTAGTAAGATGAGGTTATATAGTATATCATCTAGAAGCAACCAACATGACAGATAATCAACATAAATGAACTGTATACTGTGGGGTATGTCAACCAAGAAATTTGCACACACGGTTGTAAGTATTTATTCGACATTGCCTAAGGCAGAGAGTGAGGTCAGCTAATAAATACAGAGTGGAGGTCACATGAAGCAGACTCTATAAAGCAGACCTTTTATATTGAAGTTGCAGTTTCTAACACCACTTAGATCAGATATGTTTTAGTCCCAAATTATATCGATTATTGCCACATTTACATAGAATTGTTAATTAATTTCTTATGCACTGGAATTTTGGATTGGCACCTCAGAGTAAGGACAAGTTCAGTGTTACTTCCATCGTAGTTAGGATTTTTTTTTCTCTGGGTCTTACATGGGTCTCCTGATTTTGTTTTTCAGGGCCTGATCTCTTTGTGTCTTGAAATGTCAAAACTATGACCAGATTGCAGAGGGCGATGCTCTTACCCATATATTCTTTAGGTTAAAATAAGGCTGCCTTCCACCACCAACCTTACTCAAGCTCCTATCCTACAGCAATCACTTGAGATTTTTTTTAAAATTTTTACTCAAAATAGTCAACTTGTCACATACAATGCATATTTTTCTCTTTCCCTATCCAAAAAAGAAAATTAGAAAACAAATGAAACAACAATAGAAAATCATCCCATTTATTGTTAGCACTTTTAGATCCTCATTCTATTATCAGTTTCTATTATGGTATAACAAATTTCCCCAAAACTTATTTAAAAGAACAGTTATTATCTAACACAATTTCAGCAGTCCAGAACCTGAGAGTGGCTTATCTATTGGTTCTGGGTTGTAGTCAGGATATTGGCCAAATCTGTAGTCATCTGAAGGCTTCACTAGGGTTGGAGAATACGCTTCAAAAAGGCTCCCTCGCATGACTCTTGGATAGAGGTTTCTGTTTCTAGCTGGTTGCTGGCTGGAGTCCTCTATTCATTCCCCATGAGCTCCTCCACAGGGGTGCTTATGATAGGACAGCTAACTATTCTGAGCCACAAAGCAAGGAGGAATTCATAATGTCTTTTCATGGTGTAGTCTCAGAAGTGACAGACATACTATCACTTTTCCTTTATTCTGCTGGTTAGAATACATTCAGAGAGTCATCAAGGCTAGCTGACTCAAAGAGCGGAGAATTAGGTTCCACCTCTTGAAGGAAGGCATATTAAAGAATTTGAGGGCACATTTCAAAACCACCACAACCCCTAATACATGGAGTGCTACAACAGATTCCTGGTAGATCTCTCTGACCCTATGATTCTCTTTCTTTAAATCCAATTGGATGAGAATAACCAAATGATTTAAGAATTACTTTCCCTTATATTACCTCACTGTTCAGCAACTTACAAAAGTTTCCTATAGCTCTTGCATCATGCTCTATCTTTCATTTCTAATTTTGCCCATGACCTTCTTCTAAATTATAGACTAACTTATAGTATGAACTGAATCTTGCTATAAAATCTCATTTAATGATAAAACATTCTAGACTCCAGAAACCATAGTTTCCTGCCACAATCAGGCTCTTTGCCTTCTATCTTAGTATCAATTTCCTTCCTCTTTTCCCCTTCCCTTTCTAAAATCCTCCTATTTATTGTTCCAGAACTAGGTCAAGTCTTATATACTCCATAACACCTCATGTACCGTTCTGCCACCAATTTTAGTCACCGCTTCTCTTCTCTGAACCCATGTTGTCTTCGCCATATGTGGCACGTGTTGTAGCACAGATCCGTTCTCAGATTGTTTCAGCTGTGGCTGCATCGTTCCCTCCACCTGGAGCATAAGCTTCTCAAACAGAGAAAGCAGTTTTTATTCTTCATAGTTTCCATAGATTCTTACATAATTTTAGAAATATTGCAAATACTCAGCAAATGTTTGCTGTTTTATTTCTTTAGACTATAAGATTGAGGGATGCTTTTGAAAAACTTTATGTAAAAATATCTAAAAATATAGGAGAAAGAAAAAATCCTATCATTTTTCCTGTATATGTATTCCCCTTTTAAAAAATACAGAAATTCGAATGCCGATCCAAATGTTATCTTATGATTCCAGGCTTTGTTTAAAATTGGAAAATAATCCACAGTAGTAAAGTCTCCATTTGTGGGCATGAAATTCAGAACATTAGAATGTATCTTGATTATGATGGAATCATAATAACTTTTTGGTCTTTTCTTAAAAATATGTTTTTTTAAGAAAACATAAAGGAACCATAAGTAATAGATTATTACTTTTATTTGCTCTGGGTACTTTAAAATGTAGAACAGTTTGATTTTTAAAAAGTATTTATTCTATATGAATTAGTTTTGATCAATTCAATGGGAGTTCTTCTGTTAAAAGTGTCTATTTCCATAATCTTTTTTGAATGTCCTTAAAAGTATTGGTTGCTTGTAGTGTTATTTTTTAAGAAAAAATTAATTGTAGCATTTTATATTTTTACTTGTTCCTTTTCAAATTGTTTAAATATTCTTACTCTATGTAAGTGGCAATTATAGAGAAACAATTTTTGCCATAATTTTGATTTTTAAAATATGTTTTGTAATGAAACATTTTCAAAACATTTTTGAGATGTAATTGACATACAAAAAGCTACACATATTTAATGTATATGACTAGACAAATTTGGAAATAAGTCTGGAGATAAGTCTGTGAAAACGTCACCACAATCTATGCTGTAAATGTATATCCATTACTTTCAAATGACTCCTCCCACCCTCTTTCATTATTTGTATTATTATTTTGTGAAAGAATACATAAGATCTAATGAAACATTTCAAATCTAAATGAAAATAGTGAGCATAATGAACCTCCATTTACTTAACTTCAACAAATCAACATTTTACTAAACTTGTCTTATCTTCAAATCTAGACTACTCAGTGAAGACCTTATGAAGACTATTCTTACTATAGACTTCTATCATTAACCTGAGAGGTTTGCTGAGTTTTGGAAACTTCTCTCTCTTGTGTGGATATGAAATGGGATGTGAGAACTGAGAGCATCTCATCTTCACTTTCTTACTTTCAGATGAGGATATTGAATCCTGGAGAGGTTCAATTTCTAATTTCTCTATGGTCAAACAACCAATTTGCAAAGCTGGAAAGGGAGTCTACATTTCCTCCCTCATTATTTTTGACTTCTCTTTGCTAAAATCAGGAAAATGTCACTTTGGGAATAAATGGAAGAGACAATTGGGGTCACTTTGCCTAAGCTCCATTCTGGCTGTTGTTCCATTGGCAGCTTAACACAATTAAGGCAGTGACATGTCTTTTTCTCCTCTTTGTGGCTTCTTTGTTCCCTTTGGTAATATTTTTCTATTTGGTTCTACAGGGCATTTTCATATAATGATATCATTTCTAAATTATGATGATTATGTATATCCACGTTAAAGATTTATATACTTATCATTTTTCTTCAATTCTAAGTCCATCAACTACCATCTCTAGAATAACAACAAATATGACAATGCCTTCTATTCATATTTTTACTTTTATTGTTTGATCCTTAAGAATCATATTATATATATATGTATATGTGTGTATACATATATATAGGTTTTATTCTTCACATTTTATGATGAACTTTCAGCTGAAATAAATGTGAAACTTTTATTAGCCACTTTTTCAACATCCATGGAAATGATTTAGTATTTAAATTTAATAAATTACTTTTGTGGACTATTACCACTGCATTCTTGGTATATGTTCTCTTTTTCATAGTGTATTTTTGTTTACTGCTTTGATTTAATAGTTTTGCTAATGTTTATGATATTTACATTAATATTTGTAAAAAAGATTTATCTGTGGTTTGAAATAATTGTTGTATTTGTTAAATATTTGTTATTGAATTTAACAAAATCATATATAGCACTATGTATGAGGCACTGTTCTAAATGCCTACACATATTAATTTATTTAGTCCTCACAAAAGATTTAAGAAGCACATACTTTCAGAATATTCACTTTTTAAGTTATTAAATGGAGGCACAGCTAGGTTAAGTGATGCCAGTAAAGTTAGTTGAGATACGTTTTAAACCCAGGCTGTTCACAAGTAAACCAAGAAAGAGATTTTCTTCTTTCTTTCCACAATCATTTGAAAGACATAATCTGCATAATTGTTTGGTGTATGTTTGCAAAATAGCTCACCAAGAATTTTATTAAGGCCATGAGCATAAAAAGCTATTTTACTCAGATATTCAATTTTTTTTGGTTTACATTAAAAGAAAGTAATCCTATACCTTTGTAATTCTCTATACCTTTGATTATTTCTACATTCTCATTTAATATATATCAACTTCCACTTTCATTTTTTTTGAGGAGTAGCTAATGACTTACCTAGCATGCAATTTCTCTGCAAAGAATTGGCTGATGGTTTATTAGTTGTCTCCTAACTATTGATAAATTCATTAATTTCCAGCAGCAAATCGTCATTTTTCCTTGGAGAAAATCCAAAAGTCTTGATCCTTCTCCTAGCTATTGTTTTGTTGCTGTTGTAACCTGCCTCCTCAGTTGAGGACAGCTTTTCGCAACCTCCTCCACTGTTTATTACCTTTTGTGGTACAAATACCTGTGTGGTGCACAAAGTTAATTGCTGAAAAATTCTTGGTCATATTTCCCTAGGATGTATATCCTACCTCCTGAGAAATCCAAAGAGGCCTTAAATGTACTTTTAATGAGCCACATGTGTGTACACTAATTAGTAAGAAACAATAGCAGCTACTTGGACCTTTATCTCTTTCCTAACTCGCCTAGAGTACAGCTGATCAATGCAGATTAAGTGAATTGTCAGTTACTCTTAAAAACACACCTAATAATACATCCTAACAATTAATAGTATTTATAAATTTTAGAGTGACTCTCAGATAAATCTTATCCACAGAAGCAGTAATCATCACATTGTTCTAAGCCTTTCTTTTGTTTGCTAGTGATGGCCTTTATATTAACATAATAAACTTGAATCATTAACATTATTTAATCCTGAGAAGATTTTTACCCTCAGTGATGTTAATAATTTACAACTGGTACTAGCTGGTATTTTTAGAGTTGATGCTTATTGTATGTGCCTGATAATCTTCAAGGAGGTTTGGTATATTCCATTCTTATAAAAGAATGGCTTCAAATCATCTTAACAAGGTTTCTAGTACCATAAGGAGTTGATAGTCAAGTTTGTCCACAATGCCATATAAATATTGCAACCTTTTATGTATTCATATCTTTAGTCACCATTTCACAGATAGCTAAAATTAGAGAAGGGTAATTTCAAATTAATTGAACTCCAAAGGGCATGTGAAGCCAGTGTTTATATTGCATCAGTAAAAGATAATAATTCTCAAGTCTACTACTAAAAATGCTGGTTCTTTAGAAAATGGTTTAATTGTACTGAATTTGGTATACAGTGTACTGATCCATTTTAGGGCAACTATTCAAAGTAAAACACAGCCTACATGTGTATTTTTTTCTTATTTCTTACACATCATTATGATGTGACAAAGGCTGATGACTTGGCAATTATTTCATTAATTGGTAACTCTTTACCACACTGTCGTTGTTTTGAGACATCTAACACAGTAGACGTTTTTATACCTCTCTTTTATTGTACCTCTTTTTATTGTGAAATGCAGTTCGATGTGAACTATTTACATACAAAATATAGTAAGCCTGACTGGGGTATTCATTCTGAATTTCGTCTTCCACCATTTAAGCATTGGAAAGACTGTAAGTCTAAAGGTCTCAAGGTTCAACTTGAAAGATGCCGGAGAACAACTCAAAAACAGAATAAAGAGAAAGTAGACTCTGAGCCATTTCTGTGGGCCTTGACCTACAGTGTTAAAGTGAATGGCTTCAGTGTATTTCTATCTACCTGGTATTAAATTAACAGTTTAAAAAATTATAAAACAGAAAGTTTGCTCAAATTAGAGCCTTTGCTTTCGGCATCTGTCACAAGTCTGATCTCACAACAGTGACAATGTCTATAGACTCTCTCTGCAACCTCAGGTTACAACAAGTTGTCAATCATATAGTCAAAGGCTGGGCAAGCTTTTTATTCATGTCACAAAAAGATAAAAAACACCCACTGTTTTTAGAGGTAGTGCAGATAGTTTTATCAAATGAATGTAATGATCATGTGCAATGGATTGTCAGAGCTTATTAACTCAAAATCTCTTACATAATTATTATTTACATAGATTATATAAATTAATGCTTGAATAAATGAACAACAGTTTAACCATTTATAATTTGGGAAGTATTACTATTTGGGTGCCCCTTCATGGGTATAGCAGGCCAAAGCCTACGCTTGTCTGAGAAAGTAACCCAGGTACTCACTTCTGACAGGTTGGCTAAATGTATGC
The DNA here is from genome assembly GCA_004027475.1 of Anoura caudifer. Taxonomy (NCBI): domain Eukaryota; kingdom Metazoa; phylum Chordata; class Mammalia; order Chiroptera; family Phyllostomidae; genus Anoura; species Anoura caudifer. Next base: position 108,856 of record PVKU01005340.1, on the reverse strand, counting down.
ATAGCCTCCTGCACCTATAGTAAACATAATAATTATATGAAACTTATAAATAACCAGAGAAATTAAAGAATATCAGTTAATTAGAGCTTCTCGTTTCAGTATTAACATTTTATCTAGCTTTTCTCAAACTCCTTTTTTCATTCAACTAAAGGGATTTGAACTGATTAGGGCTTTAGAGCTCAGAAACAGAAAATAATATATTCTCTGAACGAGTCGATGAATTTTTAGCTTAGGGCTGTGGCTGCTTCATTTTGGACTCTGTTTTGCACCTCAGTTTAAAAATAAATAGGGTATGGTGTTTGAAATTAAAGCTGCCTGCATTTATGACTCAGTGTGATCCTCAGTCTCAGTTGTTATTGTCTGACATCATCCAAGAATAGCAGACAGGCTTGAACCTGCTGTTAACCACAGCTCTTAGGGTTAGACCCTAATTCATGTAACCTGGAAACACTCACATAAAAAAAGGAGGATGTATATCTACTCATAGCTAGGGCCATAATTACAGAGAGAGAGTATGCATTTATTTTATATTTATACTTATTTGTAACATAAAATATTATTTCATTTACCAAATATTATAAGTGAAATTGAGTACTTATTAATACTTTAAACAAAATTTTCCATCTGAATGCTAATCATTCATGAGCATTGCTTCTTGTGAGTGTGTTGCTTGAGTGTATTTTTCACAATTCAGGAACCAGGATCTGACAGTGCCTGAATCTTGTTGTTTAAGGTGATGAGGTGGTAATGTAAAAGGGTGCAGCCAAGAGGGGGGCCCCAAAAAGGGAGTTGGAATGGGGCCCAGAACTCAGGGTGTCCAGGAAATATTAGACAGACATATAAGATGTCCTCACCCCTTTCCCCTCAGGTGTTAGTTGAGGGAAGGGACAAATGGAGCAGGGCCATTGAGTTGTTTTGCATAGCGATGGTTTTGCAGATAACCTCCAGAATGGTCATTTAACATATCTATAACCTTTAACTGGTTTCATAGGTATGTTAAACAGCTGTGGCCATGCTCTGAGCCAGGGGGGATGGAAAGGACTTCCCCAAGGACGTGACTGGGGGAGGAACCCTAAGTTAAAGCACCTGTGTGGGAGCTTGGAGAAGATTGGCTCCAGAAAATGGGACACACCTGCCCAGACTCATGATGGCATCCCAATAACCTTGGAAACATACAGGAATGCTGGCAGG